>BQKZ01000944.1:21436-32405 GCA_036244855.1 Temnopleurus reevesii
GGGGGGGGGCACGAGAAATATGGATAAAAGATATATGTATATACAAGGTCATGAAAATACGACATGATGATGATCGCGCAAGGTTTGAAGCATTATTGTATCAATACGTTCTTAATGTTGCTTTCAGAACGACCGACGCAGGTGCAAGCATTACATTTTCAATACGGGTAATCATGGCCGAGTTGTGAAATTTGATTTCCTCTTCATCAAAAGAGAGTCGGTATTCTTTTAAGATATCCAAAAACGTTAGCTACTGATTAAAATTGAATATTATTATTTTGGACGAGTCACAGATTAAGAAAAAAGTAATTGTTTGACAGTGTATATCCTTATTTGTAATTTTTCACGGTGAACACTGATATTAAATCTGGTTCATCACTGAGCGGTCATGGTTTACCACGTATATTTTTCAGGTTTCGTAATTTGTTGCAAGAGGTTTATTGTGGGTAAGTTAGTCAGGAGACTTTCTTGTCGCGTAGAAACTGTTAACATGTTTCACATCATTTGCAGTCTATACACGCGTTAGATATTGTTTATAAGAACACCAATCACAATCTAAATACTACTAAGTGATCTGGGAAACAGATTTACTATACACCCCCTCCCCGTCCCCCACCCCATTAGATTATATTACGGAGACACCAAAAATGTCCGGGGCCAATTTGTTCGTAAAAAGGTAATATGAGGATACTAAAATCAATAACGATTCTTTGTGTACATTGTATAGCTAGCAGCTGACACGATGGGTTGGTTATGTGTTATACTGATTTTACTACATAAGTTCAACCTCTGTCAGTAAGAATGTCATTAAAAAGATTCAAAAATACAAACTTCAAAGTGACCCAGCATAACTGAAATGAAATATCAACGTCTACTAAACTTAGAACTGAGCTCAAGGTTAAGAACCAATCCCAACATTATTGTCATCAGTGGACTTGAGATATATGATTGCCTAATGACGTGCATTATATGATCTGACCTTAATCCTCATAGCCTCAAGCTATTTTAGTTAAGTCCATGATCTTGACCATAAGATAATCGAATTAATACCTGTTAAACACAAACGGGGGATTTTAAGCTGGAATAAAATTCATTGGTAGAATAAGCCGAAATGAAATCAGTCACCCGCTGTTTCTTAATTTGACTCATTCCACTCCTCAGAGTAAATCATGATATTCATTTCGCTGAAAGTGAATTCTTTTAGTTCTGGCAATGAAGTAGTAGGTAATCTTTTTAAGTCAAGCCCGTTCCGTTTAACAGTCCTGAGTGGCATTAGCACGCTTGAGAGGTCAGATTGGATTTGTATCGATGTGTGTGCGCTTCTTTGCGCGCCAAAATGATCTTTCCTGTGTGTTTGTAGGAACTCTATGGAATGGATGCACCGTACGGGATTGAACATCAGCTGACGGGTCACATGTCATCCAAGATGGATACCAAGTCAAGGGAGAAGAAGAAGAAGAAGAAGAAGAAGAAGAAGAAGAAGAAGACGACGACGACGAAGAAGAAGAAGAAGAAGAAGAAGAAGAAGAGGAGGAGGAGGAGGAGGAGGAGGAGGAAGAAGAAGAAGAAGAAGAAGAAAGCAAGCTAGCGACTGGCCTTGATCGGTTAACAAATTGAAATGGAGAGAAATTTCCCGATGCGATGTACGGAGTCACTCCGACCATGTCGAGATCAAATAAACCCAATTAGCGGTGTTATAAGGGCGACTTACGAGATTAGCAATTGGTAGGAAAGCACTGTTTTCCTCCATTTTCTCCTACTTTTTTGTCTGGTTAATAATCCGTCTTACTGCTACGTTCATATCTACTGCTGTAAGTTGGTATAATGCTGTGCATTGAGGCATGAATACCTTGTTGATCTAATGAGGATGATGCAACAGAGAGCTCCAAGATTTATTAGCAGGAATGCTCATTTGTAAGATTAAGTTTGACCTCTTTTTCCGGAGGTCTTTGACAGATTTCAGGGCAGGACACGGGGCCTCCATTAGGGCTATTGGGAGTGCTCTAGAAAAGAAGATGGAAGGGAGAGAGGAGGGTGTGGGAAATGCCCCTAGCCTGGATTATAGCCACGTTCCCCTCCCCGGGAGGAACGGGAGGGTATACTGATTCATCCCCGCGCAAGACTTGTAACGAGTAGATTAAACAAATTCTAGAACCGATCTCAATTCGAAACATAGATGGAAAGGAGTCTAATCACGTGCTCCAAATCACGTGACTGTCTGTCCTGTATGCAGCGTCCACATTAAGTGAATTAATTTCTTCATCATTACTAACCTTTCATAAGTTGCATTATTTATCGAATTCTCGATCGAATTCATAGTACAATGCAAATGATTAATCGATGCTATATATTATGAGGTAATAAAGATGTATGACATGTCATGATGATGATAGTCACAATTGTGATAGTAATCATAATTTTCATAATGAAAGTAAAATTATTCATGTGATTTATCCATTTACATTCAATATGTAAGTTAAGTGAAGAAAGGACAGGGGAAATAAGTTTAGAACATTGAAACACGAATACAAAAAAAGTCTTGAAGGAAATAATAATACAAAAAGTCCAGCAATTCTTGGTTTTCGAAGTTAGTATGCGCTTGACATAACTTGGCAAATAAATCAAATCCAAGAAATTGAAGAAAAAAAAATACGTGGTCGTCAGACAAATTGTACTCATGGGGTGATGACAGATTAGACAAACTGACAAACAGACAAACTGACAAACATACAAACACAGATGAAGATGAATCGCTTACAATGTTACTCACATGGCCGTGCTGGTCTAGATTATTGTTGGTGAGTTTGAGTTTGTGAAAGCTGACCACCTGTTTCATCCACACAGCACCAGTGGCCGGCGAGTCTGGGTGGATGTAGAGTCGACTAGGCATGTGAGGTTCAGCTTTGCCAGACACTACCCATTCTGAGTTGTGATACTTGTATCGTGTGTCATCTACGGGTACAATGTCCATTAGGAGAATGTACTTGGCGTTTTGTTCTAGTCCTGTGATACTACATCGGTAGGTAGGAAACATCCGTCTGGACAAAGGGGTATGGAGAGATGTTGAGAAGATTAGATTTATCAAAAGAAAAATACGATAAAAATACAGTAATCTTCCATTATACTTCGACTCTTATTCATTTATTGAACAACATTCTATCAGGACGCCTTCACCACAAGATGTTGGTATCATGAGGGGTCCGTTCATTATTCCTAAAACACATAAAATAAATCATTGATAATATAATTTCCTGTAACACCATCAATAATATCATTCGATTAATAGCAAAATTCTAAATTGATATTTCAGCTAATTATGAAAATAAGGATGCAAATACTGAATGGAAACAATAAATAATTTTCTTCCATTTGAATGACATTCTTTAATTAAACAACACAGAAACCAAGAGAAATACAAAGCAAGGAAAATTGCTTTCATTACTTATTCTTCTTAATACGGGAAAATACGGTATACGTGGATCAATTCTTTCAACTATATAGATAATCGCATTCTACATTGCAAGTTAACACACTTTGCCGCTGGACAAATACTCTCTTTTCTAATGTGTTAAGTGTGAAAATGATACGCTCATTAAATAGCGATTTGTATATCAAGAGACTTTGATATTGCCGCAGTCCTCAATTTACATCTATTCTGTTCTTCATCACTGACATCTGTACAATATTGGTTACCCCCGAAGTCTGCTTTAACACCCATCTAGCACCCGTCTACCAAAATAAATAGCAATGAATTGCTCCGTCATTTTACGTTTCAACACCCCAACACAAGATTGTGAATCCGCTGGAGGATTGGGAGAGTGGTAGACTGGTAGGAAGCCTTTCTCTAGCATAGTGTGAACCAATGAAAAGCATGTTAGACTATGCGTGAGGACTCGCGAGAAAGAGTGTAGAAAATATCACCAGGCTATTATTTCTACTTCTGTACTTCTATAATGAACTGCCACCAGCATCATCACCGCCATCACCATCACCACCATCATCATCCTCATCCTCATCATGACCAGGTCATTGTTTTTTCCTTGATCGTCACCCGGTATGAGGATAAGGTGGAAACCAATTCATTCGTTTCGTGGCAACATTGTCAGCTTAACGTGCCAACATCATTAAAGACTGATACCAAATCTCAGACTCTCATTCCTATCCCTGTCGTATTGGCTAAGGGGTAAAGAAGGGAGCAGGTTGCATTCTTCCACATAAACACCACTGATTAGAGCTATTTGTCACATGCCATGCTTTCGAGTCTATTAATGTGGTATATTTCATACTTGTCAAGATTGTGCTATTGTGATTAGCTTAAAAACTGGTTTATATTTCAAGAATTGGTATAATAGACTGCAGAACATTTACTTTTTGCAAAAAAAATGGTTCAGCCCGAGGGGATGTAATTTAGAATGCTTCAGCAGAAACAATGGTAGAAACAGTGATTAATAGCGTATTCATTTCCATATGGTTCACAAGGGAATTAAAGCTATTATCTCCATCTCTCCTCTTGATCTCAAAAGCAATACCACGGCCTGGACAGTTAGCCAAAATACTCAAAGACTTTTAATAGTGAGTAAATCAAGCGATGTTCTTTGTTTAAGATTGCTTTGTTCCTTGAAATCAAAGTTCATCTCATTCATTTATCCTCTCCCTCTCCGTTTCACAGTCGTACACAGACGGACATACTAACATACATCAGTTTACATAAAACACAAACACGAATAAACACACACACACACACACACACACACAAAAAAACACACAAAATAACTCTCTCTCCCTCTCTCTATCCTTCTCCTAACCCTTTTCTTTCTAATTTATTGTACCGTTCTTGCTCTTTTTTAACATTCTTTTTCAAGAATAACAATTCAACTTGTTAAGGAGACATGCATTGTACCATACCCTTAAGACAAGCATTAAGTCCACGCGCAAGCCCATTGCCCCAAACCGTCGCACGCGCTCTCCCCCTTTCTGTCCAAACATACAACGCTCTTCGACTCAGACTTGGCGTTTCATTTAGTTTCGGGCGCTGTTGCAAGAAAACTTCATTAATAATCTATTTTTGTCGAACACCGCTCAGAAAGAATGAAGGCCCTTTTGCCCATAGTATAACGCGTATCATATAAATATTGTTATACAAAATAATGGCTCATAGGGAGATTAGTTATAACTGTTGCAAGGGGTCAGGTAGTCGTAACAATAGCTCCTGCCGGACTTTGTTAGAGTTTCTGTCTTGGGCGCTCCAAACTATTTTTCTTCGACATACTTTCCCGGTTGTACGTAATGACTTCCTCTTATAATCTCTCCATCGAGCTTACGGTTGTTTTGTAAATTTACAAGTATTACCAAGAACCTTTTCACCTTTCCCGAACTTATTTTTACTTCATTTATTTCCTAATTTGCTTTATTATTCTTTTTTTTTTTTTTTTTTACAAAACTACTTTTTTTTTCTCGTACAATGAGGAACGCGTGCCTCTTTTATTGTATGGAAGGCACACTCTTGATGTCGTTTCAATATGAAACAAGAAATAAAGTGAAATAAATCCTACTATTCAAAAGGTTTAATGCGATATTAACAAGCCTTTAGACTGAAATGATAATTTGAAATGATAAAATATTACATACTTCGATTTTAACTCTCTCTTTAGACTATTTACCCCCTTAATTTTTCACCTTGATTAATCTCTCCAGGTCGAAAATAATTTCAACCAATACAAATCAATTATAACATATAGTATACAATAATCTATGTGCGCCTGTTTTCTTATTCCTCAAACTTGACTTATTATTACGGTGTACGAGGTCGTCAAAACAGTTCACAGTTTCATAAGGTGTATACATTTGAACTTTGTGTTGCATATTTTGATTGTGAAAATAAATATACATGTAGTGTGGAAACTCGTTTTCATTTGACCAGATATGAAATATATACTTATATATAAATAGACATATAAACCAACAAAGCATTGTTCATCCTTATTAGCAGTAGATCTGAGTTTCGCCAGGCAATATACCTCTTTAGTTCCCCTCCCTTTTTTGTAAAAGAAAAAAAAAGTTTGGATGCCCTCTGCCGACTGACCCTCTGAAAATGGCGTGACCTGAACTGTTTTTTCTTTATGAAACATGTTCCATAAAGTCACTTTGGGCACCCAAACAAGTAACGATTAGTTCTACTTCAGGCGATTTTTCTGAAGTGCACTTTACAAAGACTCGCAATCAGAATGAACAAAACTACTACGATGGATATATTGTGTCATTTTTTCATCTTCTTTTCAAGATGGTTAAATGGATAGTGGAATCGGTATTATTTTGTAGAGAATTCAAACTGCTTTCCGTTGCCTCTGATGCTGGTAGTGAAATCCACCTGTCTTGCAGGGTCGCTTCACATTCTCCCAACGATTTTTAGCACGTCTGGGACTACCAGCAGCTGAAGGGCCCTTCGTGCTTTCCTCTCCACATCGGGCTCTGGGCCTGCTGGGTGTGAAAATAGCGATCTTTAGCACTCTCACACAGCTACGCTAAAGCTGACTATAGCTGCAGTCAGCCAAACTATCTATCATCATATAGATTTATTTTATTCAAATGTCTTTTATTTGAATAAAGAGAGTGTCATATTTTGTTTTTTGTTTGTTTTCAGGATTTTTCATCTCATGTGGATGAATCAGCTTGGTCATTGGACGGATGATGTAAGATGAAGAAAGGGAGATTCTAAATCTTTAGTATAAGAAAAAAGAGACTATAGTTGGGTGAGTAGAAAGCGACTTGCACAGGGGAGCTAAGGGATAGGGAGGGACAGGGAGGGACGAAGCGTATAGAAAGATGGATAATGCACTATTGATAATAGTAGTGATTTAATAAATAAGAAAAGTAATGCTTAGAATAGATGAATACATAAACTGTATATATTGCTTGATTCAAAACACGGTCAGAGTTCTTTACATGATGACGTGTTAAATCCTTAAAAATGATTATTAATGATATTATTAATAGCATTAATAATAGTAATGATAATAATTATTATAATGATAATGATAATGATAATAACGATGAAAACAATGAAAATGACATTAACAAATAAATAGTAGTAATAATGATAATAACTATAATGATAATAACAATAATAACAATAATAATAATAATGATATTGATAATAATAATAATAATAATAATAATGATAACAGTAAATTTGACGTATACGGCGCCAATCCAATAGCATTTAGTGATCAAGGCGCGCACAAAAAATATCAAATAAATTAGATATTCAGAATAGAAGGTTTGTGAATTCTAACAAAAAAAAAAACGATAAAAACAATTCAAGAGAATGTACATGTTGAAAGAAATGAACCAAAAACTAGAAAAGAAAAATGATGAACATGATGACGAAAGCACTTGCTCGAACTTGAAGACATGTTCAGGGTGAACAGAAAGAGCTCGAGGTACATGTAGAATATGCACAGGAGATAAAAATTTAGAGGGAGAAAGAGAACGCGAGGGGGAGATAGTGTGTATGTGTGTATGTGTGCGTGTGTGTGTGTGTGTGTGTACATATAAATATGTATGTGTGTGTGTGTTTGTGAGAGAGAGAGAAAGAGAGAGAGGGAGAGAGAGAGAGAGAGAGAGAGAGAGAGAGAGAGAGAGGATGAGAGAGATGGATGAGGAAGAAAATTAAGATTAGACTTATAGATGGCAAGATGCAGAGACAAAGAGGGTGCAATACAAGGGTGTGATATAGTGTTATGACAGATGAAGACATGATAATATTGGGACAAGGGACTTCAAATTAACGCTCTATTGGTTGCCAGAACGCAAACCATCCATGGGGACTTTGGGACAGAAATAAATCAACCTAAATCATTTTCTCTTCCTTCTTTTATTCATTATTTGAATTTTGATGAATATAATTATTTGAACAGCCATTGATGAGGTGTACAGTATTTTCCGCTAGATTTCACTTTTCTCATTATCACTTTACTTCAAAGAATTTCACTATGCTAGTATTAAAAAAAATACATTTCGTCTACGTTACCATGGTTACTGAAAAGTCTTTATTTCTATTGTAGTTCTTTAAGCAGTAAAAACCAAAGATGTTTTCCAGGATGCTTGTCTTTCTTACCAAATCATCGATGTATTAAGGTACATGGTTAGGGTTTATCCCTTTCTAACTCGTACTTAACCACTGTCGTACCAACTACGTCATGAAATACAATTGCGAATGTCTCAAAGTTGTCGAAGATATTGTTTACTATCTTTCTCTTCGTGTTCAGTGCGAGGACAGAGGAATGGGGTTAGAAAAGCAGCTTCTGGATTATATTTTAATTGCTTCTGTCGTTTTTGCTTAATTAAAAAGAACAGCAACAGAATTTTGTTCATCTAATTTCTGAGTCCATCTAGCTTAATGCCGGAACCAAGAGAATTAATAGTACGCGTCTGTTGGACGGACTTACAGCACCTTTGAAGGTTAAGGAGATGAGATTGATCAGCTTTTTGCTTTTCATTTGTTAATACTAGTTTCCTTCAAATAATGATGTTTTTGATGAGTAGCAATAAGAGTAGTACCCCACTGACAGGGCCGGTCGTTGCACGGATGTCCCCCAGCAGAGGGGCTACGATTATGGTAGGCAGCCCATCGTGTAGCGGACTTGATCTTAATACGTGATTACATATTGCCCAAGAGTTGGGAGGAGTATCAATTTAACCTGGTTGTTGAGTAAAATCAGCGTGTTATCCCCGTCCTTTGATTTCTCTAGTTAATTACAATTCATTAAGTCACCCTCGTTTGTGTCGAATCAACGCAATGCCTTCGAAAATTCTCTGATTTGATATTACGTGTTAGAGAAAACGCATGACATCGTCTTTGGGATTTCGTCCCCTGTCGACGCGTACGACGTCCATCGTCATGTAGTCGTTCGGCCCGTCGCAGCGCACCGTCAGCGTACCGTTACTCCCCAGGGGTCGCGAGACTGAATACGTATACTTAATATCTAAATTTGATTTGCTCTTGTATTCTACTGATATCACCCCTCTTATTCATAAGGAGAGATGTGAAAATTACCCATAAACTAATCATATCATATTGTTCGGGCTTCCTACTCGGTTATTCATTGCTCTCCCTCTCTATTCAAACAACCGATAATAAAATTCATTTCGCAGAGTGTGGGTTGGTATTATGACATTTATATCGTTGTAGAAAATGTTATTAGGTCTTTGTGTTGCTAACAAGGCTAAAATATCAATGAATGTCTCGAATCGGTGCCCTATTTTCCTCCCTTTCCCTATCTCTCTGCCCCCCCCCCCCTTCCTCCCCCTTCTGTCTCTCTTTCTCTTGCTCTCTCTCCCTCCCTCACTTTTTCTCTTTCTCTTTCTCTTGCTCCCTCTCTTACTTGCTTCATCTCATACACGATTTCATATTCATAGACATGCATAAATGAATGAAAATACGAGTAGATTTCATTCAGGGCTTGTAAGTATCATTAGGCGCCTGATAAGATTAAACAAGTGCTTCTAATCAAATTACCCGCCAGTTATTCTCTCTCTGTGACTTATGTTAAGACCCTCTGCACATAGCCTCCGTATATCAATTGAGGCATTTCCCTTCCATTGTCAATGTTCTTACCCGGCTATATTGCATTGTCTGCTTGTTTTATACGAATTGTCCATTTCCCCGCTTTTCTTTTCTCCCTCAGATGTAACCGACAATACGTCATAAAATTAACTCATTTTCCCGTGGTGCATTTGGCATTTTCTTTATAATTATAACAAATCAAATTGGCATACATTTATGACAGGGAATAAAAAGGTGTGATGCATTTAACTCATGCAGAAAAATATCAATGAATGCGACTACAAGATTTTATTTTTATCGATGTCCATTTTAACCCTGTTCGGTTGCACTATCCCACGAATATGAATCGGCGGATCAAAAGTCGCTCTAAAATGAAAGACTAATTAATTTGCCTATAGTGACGTTTTGTATATATCAGAAATACATACCCATTATTGGATAAAATTGAATGCATTTTACTGATATACCAGCCTCTCTCATTGTAATGTCTAGCGCACAAGAAGTGCACCGAGGTATGAAAAGGATGAAAAGGATATTTCAATCTGATTTAAGAAATTAGACTAGTTTAGGACATGCGTTCACTTTTCAGCATGAAAAGAAGTAGGACACAGAGACCATTACTTAAAATATTCCTGCTGTTTACGGCGCACTGCCTAAAAGCTTTTTTTCGTCAAATGAAACACAAGGATACCTTTCGGTACTGTACATCTGTACTGTGTATCAACAATCCGTTTTCTCCTTAATTTACAAAAGGTATAAACCCTCTAAATTTTCATTTGAAAAGTTTTAGGTAAATTAATTTTGACGATGATAGGTTATTTTGTCCTGAGTTAGCCAAGTACGAATGAAATTGATAAAATGGACATGTTAAAGTATTATTAGGTGTGCTTTTAATCAGTGTGTATTAGTGCTTGTGTGAGTGTTTTGTTATTTGTATTAATAAATATACATGTTATACCCTTTGGAATTACAATTAGAAAAAAAAAAGAAAATACAAATATACATGACGGCGTGTATATCTTACAAGAACCTTTAACGACAAAAAATAAATTGTCTTTATTAATGGTGGATTATGTTCAGAATATTAGGGGTAGAGAGTTATCGAGGCGAGAGGACGTGGAGAGGGCGTGATTTGAAGAAAAGAGGGCTGAGGTAAAGCAGTCGAAAAGAACACAATATGACGGGGAAGGAACGCAAAACGCGTAGGTCCCGAGGCATTTAGTTTCCCCGTCGCGTAACTCGAAACCTTAATCCTACTTGTAGCTGTATAGAATGACACTTCAACCTGCCTACTACACCACCATTCTACTTCAAAGGCAGCTTCCAAGCAAACTAAATGCCTATTGACTTTGAAGAAGAGACAATTAACTGTTCATCTAAACTCCTCGTCTGCTGATATTTGTA
>BQKZ01000944.1:33612-60393 GCA_036244855.1 Temnopleurus reevesii
GGGGGGGGGGGGGGGGGGGGGTCCCATGCTTCGTTATCCCCATACTCTTTTTTTTTTTTTACCGAGGCTCCCTAGTCTCATTTCTTTTTACCCGTTCAAGAGCAAATATTGGTCAAAATATGTCCTACTTTAGCTACGGTAAAATTTAAAACAAAGTTTTTTATTGGGACATAATTGTACCCAATACCACACTTGTGCAGACAGTGTGTTGCGCACTGTTGGGTACTTTTCCCTAGCAATCTAAGCGCATATGCTACCCATTGATGTAAGCACCTGAATACCGACAGAGCTAACCTGGTTAAGGGTTGCCCTCGACTATAATCGAATCAGTGAATCAGTTAACCACAGAGATATAAACAGCATGGATATGACGCTTCTTGTTTTATATGCATCGCTTTCACACCCAATTGATACCCGGTTAGTGTCAACACGCCATCTTGGCCTGTCACAAATCAACCCTAAAAGTTCAATTTTAACAGAAGAACTTTAACGCTGAAAAGAAGAAAGATATTGAGAGCAGTATACAATGACTATCCCTGGTGCTTGGTTTTCGATACATCGCTTTCACTCATGATACTGAGATGTGTGAGTTCTAGCAGATTTCATTTTGGAAAGGTTATCCTTTTTGTACTTTCTTGAAAAAGGCTGGTGGTTAGATTTAGCGCACCAGGACTTGAGCATTCAAAAATAAAAAGAAATGGTCGATAAATATCGTCTTTTCCTGATTTGAGAACGAATAGTTGGACGCAAATTCGTCAAGAGTGTAAGGCATTTGTGCATTTTTCGAATGCTTTTTTTTTTGCTGATCATTAACTAAAAGAGATGTTAACTTTTATAAAGTTGACTAGACTCTGTAATCGATCTCCATGTAAACTTACATTTGCACGTATAAAAACCTAACAATTGATCGTTTAAAAAAAAGTAAACGCGGATATCTTTAAAATTCATTAATATTTGAATGTTCAATCCCCATGTACATATCTATGGTTGGCAAATCCGTGAAATATACTGAGTTTGATTTGATGAAAGGAGGCATTTTGATTTTTTTTTAATCTGCTTTATAAAGCTTGGGGTGGAAGGCTGGCTTGAGACTAACATGATAGAAATGATATTCACAATATCCGTGAAATGTCTGTACTAATACAACATCAACATATCGTCCGACCAAGTATCAAAATACAGTAATTTGAAAATGCGTGAAATATTAATCAAAGAAATTCATCTTTAACAACCGGCGTGTTTTTGCAATAACAAGACCATCCTTCGCTTAAACTAGACGAGGTGTTATCTCGCATATGGCTTTCCATAATCTCAATTGGATGTCAGAAATGAAAACAAGACGAAATTGAGAGAGACTTTGGTTTGCTTGTATTCCCATAATCCACTGATTGAGCAATAGGACCTATCTAATTCAATTATTATGAATTACCTCTCTACCATAGTGAGTTTAGTATTTGGATATCGCTGTTGCACGATGTTGGTGTTTCACGGGTTATACATTCCTATCAGAGTGCATCCCGCCGCCGGGCCCGGGCGGGCAGAAGCCGCGGGGCTTGCTACTTATCTTGGGTAGATGTCAACTAACTGGCAATGAGAATAATTTCAGAGATTGACACCAATCCAGAACCTTGAGGCGATAAAAGTGTTTCAAATTGAAGATAAACATGTAAGAACTGGTTGAAAACAAAGCAACGACTTTTGACATCTCTTTCAGCCCTTCTGCCGGCTAGTTGAAGTAGGTTTTGTCAAAATCATGATGATTTTGTCATAATCATTTAACAATTTGTAAACACCGGATCCGAGCTTTTAAAAACAAAGAAAATACTTGGTTGAAATAAATAAGTACGTCAAAAATTGATGCGATGTGGAGGGGAATGGATGACAATGCGCGCAAGCAGCAGATGGAAAGAGAAAGAGAACAGAAGAATGTGAAAAATAAAAAAAGGGCAAAACTAATACAAAGAAAGGAGCAGAAGTACTAAAGTACTTGTGGAGGCAACGCAATAGAGAAAAAAAGAGAGAGGGGGTAGAGAAAGAAAGAAAGAGAGGGAGAAGGGGGTAGTGAGAGAGGGGGGTAAAAATCGGTTGGCAATAGTTTTGCCATTTTTTTCTAGTCAGAAACCAAGACAAACTTTCAAAACTTGACAACATTCGCTGAATTATCCCGGTCAAAGACAATAATCGCAACCCCCAAACTAGCCTTCTGACTGTCATTTCTATATTATAATTATATCATAACGAGATTACTACCTCCTACGCAGAGGCCCGCGCAGTCGACACGGCTAGAGATGAGGGGCGTATCGCGATAGCAACGCTTGGGGCGGGAAAACAAGAGAGAAATGATATCACTTATTGAAGACAGACGGCAACACGGAGCAGTCTTGCTCTCTAATTTTTAAACAACTCATTTTGTGTTTGGTCGATGCGCGTTGAGTTCACAATCATGATTTAGAAATTCAGCATAAGTTAGAGAGAATGCATGCAGACAGAACGTTGGGCGAATGCGAAGTGCAATCCACTTTCGCGACATGAATTGTTTAATCGCTTGGACGATATATATTCATTACTCTCTATCAGTGAATATTAGTAAGGAGGTGAGCCAATTATCTCCTTCATAATCATAATCGCCTGGAGATATTGATCATATCTTACCCATAGCTCAAGTCATGTTGAAAAGTACGTTAACTAAAGTAGAATACACGTTGCTTTTTAACACGCACACCCACAGCCCGTCTGCCGTGTTATGAATGAATATTACTACCAGTAAATTGACGATGCCCTAATCTCTTTAATATACATTGTGTACCAGTGGTGTACACGTCTGCGAGTAAAAGGAACACCAGTGACAAGGATTAATCTCTGTGATGAATTACACGTCTTGTTTGCTTAACACATCTACTCCTCTTCGGGAAATTATCCTCAAAATGAAAAACGAAATAAATTAATCTCCTCTGTATCGTCAGTGATTATAATTTCAACAGTCTTGTCAACAGGCATGAATGGTATTTTGAAGCCATGTACAACAACCGAATCAGAATGAAATCAGCATTGATAAATGGAGTAATATTATAATAAAACTCCGAATAAGCTTTTGACATGTTCATCATGTTTGAAAGAAATCTACCGTACGCCATTTTTCAACTACGTCTGCCCGGCTAAAATGCCTTTCAACACTGACAATCACAAGTATATCCATACACACAGAGAAAAAATATGGACATTATTTGTTTCCTAAAGCAAAATAGATCTTTAAAAAAAAATCCCTTCCATTGTTATCTTGAGCGAATACATTTTGTTCATTTCATTTGAAAACTTTGTTCGTTTGTCGTTATCAGATTAATTTGATCGTCCTTGTTTAAGTTTCCATGTTTGATAGTTAAACACACAATAAACGCAAGTCTAAGCAATACTCATATCAATATACATGTTGAAATTTAATATTGCAATAATAAAAACCTATCTTCTAATAGAATCCTATAGATTTGGAATAAGAGAAGGAAATCGTTGAGCGTAATGAGGCACACCAAAACGCTGAAAATTACTTTAGAAAATAATTCATTTAACTCGATGCGCTATAAATAGCACGCAAAAACTGCATATCTTTCTTTCATTCTATTGCTAATTATCTTTTCTTTCCTGTCTTTGTTTAAAATACAACATGCCATTTACACAATCGAACGAAGAAGGTACAACAAATACACCCTGAAAATGTCTAAAACTGAAAATTAAATTCATACAAATATTAAATAATTCAGTATAAGATTATGATATATGAAAACAAAATTACTGTTCGTGATTAAAGGTGACACCCCCCCCCCCAAAAAAAAAATGAACAACGTAACGACTCTATTTGGTTTTGATTGTCTCCATGAGTCTCATAAGGTTCTCTCTCAGAACCCATTTCAGTGTGCCTTCTAAATGCTGTTCTCCAATGAAGAGACTGACAGACTACGGCTAAAGGCGCCGCCAAATGGAGGAGAAAATCTTATTCTCTGTGTGCAGGATCGGGGCTAATCGGGAAAAAACTCCCGTCGCTCTGGTCTGCTATTGATACCGGCAATCATATCAGCAAGGGGTCCGTTAATATCAATAGATGGGACTGTACAAGTTTGATTTCAACTTAGTTGCCCTAACCCTGAATTTGGGTTTGAACATATCCCCCTATTGATATGAAAATAGAGTGCGAAACTATAAAAGAATCGTTTCTTCTTTTTATTGCTTCGGTCCCACGGACCCTTTTGAAAAGGGCAAAAAACAGGAGAAAAAATAATACAACTTGAAACAGTTGCTACGCTTTGGCGGAAACTGAGGAGGTAGATGTTTATTGACGATGGAAATGTTTTTCGAAACCACAGTCTCCATACGAATTCGCCTTAAAATCGCACTGCTTTAATACTATAACCACTCAATCTGAATACCGTAATTTCGTGGATATCAACAAAAAAACGCAATAACATTTTTGAGATGGGTAATTTGGATTTCATTTCATTATTCATAAGCAAAAAATATCTGAAGACGAATGACAAATGCCATTGAAATAAGTACAATTAACATCGTTGGCCGTTCATATAACATTATTTTCAAAACCGCAATGACACATTATCAGCAGTTAGAGACCCAGAAAATACAGGTCGATAGATTTAAAAGAAGCCATCGATTTTCATGTGTCCGTACGGTTGTTCCTTAGATAAGCCTAAACGATGACGTCAATTTATATTTAAGAGAATGTTACATATTGGCAATTAGTTTAATTTAATCCACTGATTGACACCACTCTATGAACAAAAGAAAATCAGCAAAAAGAAAAGATGCGATACATTTTAACAATGTTCAATCGTTATAGAGGAATAAACCGGTATTGAAATATACGTTTAACAGCCCTCAATGGTCATGCGTTGTTTTTCATACGATATTATCAATATTTCGATAAACAAAGCGACAACTGTTGCAGATATCACTTGTTCGCAGACACTTTTATAATCATTTGATAACAATAGGACGTCAAGTACCCGGATCGAAACATTGACAACATCACCAGCTTGGACAAATACGAATCCCGACAAAACCACTCCTCAAAGGGGACAGGATAGATTGCAAAACTAACATTAACACATTACAAGCAAAGAGAGGCAGAGTCTTGCAAATCACTATGAGCCCTGTCATGCCCGTGATGTTTGCGTTGGTAGAGACATTTAAGGAGTTTAAGCAATGAGTACGGAAGGACCAATCAGGACGTCATTTCTCCGAGCGCGGGAAAATCTAGCGGGCCGCTAAGGTTGAGAACGCCCGCTAGATTCCAACGCGCTTGAGAAATAACGTCCTGATCGATCAGCCCTTCCGTACTCATTGCTTAAACTCCGTATTAGACGAGACGTGAACGATTAGCTTCGGGTAAAGTATTTTTGAAAACGACAAAATGAGGTACTTTGACAAGAATGCACGAATCGTGCATGTTACAATCTGTCAGTTTGCAAACGTTAATTACAAATATGTTGCTCAAATCCTTATAAGCTTATTAAAGTAGAAAGAGTAATTTTTTTACGCAATCTCCCGGTCAATTATATGCAGAACAATTAAGAACCCTTGGGAATCATGACCGTGATTACTCTCACTGCCATGGCTTTATCTCTAGCTCCATCCCCATCAGAATTATTTGTGACATCATCCCACCAATATTTGTTATCCATTTCCTCTTCTCCATTCATTCCTCATCGGATCAACATCAGGATAGGTCTTAAAAGACCAGCATCTGTCATTGAGGCTAAGGCCATTAAGGGGGCAAGGGTGTTGTCTAAACTGTTGACATTTTTGCTTAGCGGGCCTTTATGTTCGTCCATCCCTCTGATCGCCGGGGCAAGTGGTATTGAAGCTCCACTAAGAGAGCAAACATCACAAATTATAGCCCTTAGCAATACTCCAGCCATACATTGTAGCAAAATAGGACGACAGCGACTGACAAAAAGAGGCCGAAAATATAGCTCATCCGAATGTTCGCATATGTCCCTTTTTGTATTTGAATTAGCACGCTTAAAGCCGACTCACACATTTGCGTTTTTAGCCTGCGTCGGCCCATCGGTGTTTTTTTTTATAACTAAAAACGCTCCCTTGACGCAGAAAGACGCAGGAAGACGCAGGTCATTCGGTGGACTGGTGCTTGGCGTACGCACATCGAGCGCAAGACTAACGTCAGTCCACCGTCTGGTATGCGTATGCTGTGTGTCCAGAGAGCGTTTCTAAATTTAAAAAAAAACGTTCGACCGACGCAGGCTAAAAACGTAAAGCGCAAAATAGAAAATAGGGGGTACAAACATGCGATTGAAACTTGGCAAAGGTATACATCACAAACCAGGTATTTAATCTAGCACTGAATCTTGGTTCATAATATCATCGAGTATGTAACATCAGTGCAAATATCCATTCTCTTAAATGTTGTCATTTTAAATAAGCTTTCACTTTGGAAATTTGGATATCTATTCATTCAAACTTCATCGACATAATTATGCAGTTAACAGTCTGCTCATATTACATTTTGTTTATATACATTATATTACATTATTTATACAAAAGTAAGTGAAAATAAAAACAAGCATAATATGTTAAAAATGCAGGAGCTCGCTACGGTCTATCAAATTCCCTATGAAAAACAAAAAATAAAGATCTATCATATTCTATTTAGTAGTAATAAATTTGTTTGAATTTGTTCGTTTTTCCTTTTCTTCATTTTGTCCTGGTGCGCCGATAGTTTTAAAGAACGCTGATAGAGGAAGAAATAGGCGATATCTCATCCAAACGAATCTCATTACGCAGTAGACTGATTTCGAGTTATATGGGAAGGGTATAGTGTAAACATAGTATTACTAACCCTAATTACAAAGATGACGATCAAATTGAATTCAACGTTCCTTAATTTACCTTGATGATATTCTGTAGTTGATGAGAGACACAAATGGAATGGAGACTGACAATCAAGAACCAAATTAAGCTGATTGTTAGAAGATTGACATGGTCGAGGATGGATGAAGAATTAGTGAAGAAAAAGGAAGATTGGCTTAAACGATTCAAAGAAACCTACAAGGGAAGTGTGTGTGTTTCTTGCACTTAAAGTTTCGTGCGCGTGCGTGTGCGTGGGTTTGATTCAATAAATGTGAGTATTTGTGTGTGTGTGTTTGTGATTTTATGTGCGTGTATGTGAGTGTTTCTGTATGTATGTGTGTGTCTGTGTCTGTGTGTGTACATCGACTGTCTCCTAGTCGTATGATTAAAAGAATAAGATTCATTATGTATTATAGTGCTCTCATGACAGAGTGCATGTTGTAATCGGAAAATTAGCTTGACACTAATTGTAAATGAAAACATAAAAGATAAGTTAATATACCCCAATGTGAAATGTCTTCTTACTTAATTACAAGATGATTTGTTTAGTTTAAGGCATTGCCTACAACAAACCTGACTCTCGTCTCTGCCATTCTGTGTCATGCATGTTATGATAGCGTATGTCACAACGCGTAAGTGAAATTAGATAGTTGAATTAAAATGAAATCAAATCGCGGAGATGTATTGATCCCGTATTTTGACAGGCATGAACCACGGCAGTATAAGCGAGAAGGCTGGCTATGGGAGTCAGTGGCCGACCTCTTCTTTATTCAATTCTGATGTTTATCTAGGAGTGATCATTAAACCATTACTTTAACCTTCCCCAAATCTGCATTGTGGAGAATATTGTCGTATAAGAAAAATGTATTTTGTTATTTGATTCATCTGAAGCAAGGAGCCGATGAGAATCAATTTATTATTAAGATACATATTTTGTTACAGCTAGAACTAAAAGGCTGGTGCGGTATTCATATTTCTTCTTTAACATGTCAAGGATCACTGAGGAGAGAAGCATAATAGGGGGTCAAAACATTGGGAAAGACAGAAAAGAAGAGGGAACGGAAGAAAAAAGACAAATGGAGGGAAAGAGAGAGGAAGAGAGAGAATGAGAGAGAGAGAGAGATGGGGTAAAGAGAGAAAGAAAGAAGGAGAGTGAGAGAGAGAGACAAAGGTAGAAAGAGAGAAGGGGATAAAGAGAGAAAGAGAGAGAAATGGAGAAATAGCGAGAGAGAACGAGAGAGAGAGAAAGGGGAGAGAGAAAGAGAAAGAGAGAGGGGAAAGGAGAGAAAGAAAGAGCGAGAGAGAGAGAGAGAGATAGGGGGAGAAAGAAAGAAAGTGTGAGAGAGAGATAAAGTATGTAGAGCGAGTAAAGATGAGACTGGCGGTAGAAATGCATTTCACATGAGCACCTGACGTGACGTATGACAGAAATAAAGACTAGGGTTTAGACCCTGATGGACAATACGACAGCCGTTTTACTTTATAGATGACAATGATATTTAAGGCGAGTTAAGAAGCAAATTATCTGCCATTTAACTAAATATAAAATAGAAAGCTGTTTTTTATTAACTCCTATTTCACTCAGCATTTATGTCATCGTGATCCCATTAAAACCGATAGTTGAGGTAAAACCCTGTATCTTTTAAACAGCAAGAGATTTTATACCGAATGCAAAATCGCACTTTTCATTTAAAATGCAGTTAGACCACAAAAAGAAAACATAGATGGGCAGAGTGAGAGGTTTGATGAAGAGTGAACGACAAAAAGAAGTGTTAGAGATGGAGGAAAGAGAGAGAAAGAGTGGTGAAGCTAGCGGAGAGGGGATGGGGTGAACAAAATATGTTTTAGAACGCAAGAAAGAGAAATGGTCCAATGTGTGGCACAAAAAAAATGAAAAGCAGGATAAAAGAATGAGAGAAATATACGGACAGAATGAAGAGGAGATTCATTCGAAGGAGAGAAAGATAGAAGAATAAAAGACGTCTGGAAAGAAAGAGATCTAACTGTTGTGCCCTCGACCACACCATTTTCCCCCTTTTATAGAAAACTTTTCTTTTCTCCATCAATTGCCTGAAAGGGGGTCAATAATCACTCCAGTTGAAACCTCACATTACCCCTCACCTCCACCAAGCTTCTTCAAAAGACCACATGGATTTTCTGCCCCCATCACAATGGCATCAATAGCCAAATAATTAGTTTCCCATCATCTCAACTCCGGATAAAACTCCGCCCAGTCGGTTTGCCAAAAACGTTTTCACTTTTTGTCCTCACTCCGTCGTATTTTCTTCTGAAGGGGGTTGCAAAAAACAAGATTAAATCGAAGCTTTGAAAACCAATTGTGAATGGTGAATAAAAGAGTGTTTTAGTTATATTCGGCAGTTGTATAGCGGGACTATAGCCCAGCCTAAATAGGTGTATTAAAGGTAGTTGTATAGGATAGGAAGGGGTGAGTTTGAGTGAAGACAGCAGCGTGAAAAGAGCATCGGACAAAAGATCTAACTGTCTAGATAATCCTGATAATTATGTGGAGACAAGCTTGATGCACTGGCTTCGACATCTGAAAGCGACATGTTGAATAGACCTCGTGGGACCTCGTCACTATGCTACGGAATGATGGGTATTAGAAAGAACTTGTCTCATTCACAACATGCCATTATGTATCATCACCCTGATCACATAGCAATTGATAACAACACACCTTCGTCTAATATATGACAAACCCGTCGTGTCTGTGTCGAGGTATTTCAAAACACATCAGATCTTCATTGACATTTGAAACAATACACATAATTCAAAATAAATTATTTTATTTCCATTCCGAACGCTGTGACAACATTTTGGTTAATTTCAAAACATTATGCTGAGAGAAAAAGAACAGAAACACGGTCCAAACCACCCAACTGCCTGTACACATACCATTTAGTTTCACAATGATCACGACGATGCCCAATGAGCCCTTTTTTCTTTTTGTTTTGCTTTAATTTGGAGAAAGAATATTTTGTACCCGAATAATTAGTTATCGTGAAGTTCTTACATATATTACGTAGGCTTAGAAAGAGTTTAGAATGTCAAATACTGATGAACAATACTGCTAAAATCGAGATGTTAATGAAATCCTTGAGTTAATGTTTTCAAATATCATGTGCATGTTAGACAATGGTGCTATAACATCTTTTCATGCAATGAAAAAGAAGTGTAATTCCCCGCGCAGAGGTATAAATCTATACATACTTTACGTTTCACATGGATGGGAAATTGGCATTACAAAAAAAAAACCGTGTCAATGTAACATAAATTTGAAAAAAATGTCTTTTTTAACTTCAGTAATATTCCATCATTCTATACCTGGATTCATTCCCCATTTATCCTTTTTCTACCTAACTCTTCTCCTTCCTTCTCCTCCTTCCACCTCTTTCAACATCCTCTATCTCTGAATCATCCAACTCTTGACTGTTTACAGGCTGTACCTTCAAAATAATCCCAATCATTTTTTTTTCTGACCATTTTTTGTTTACAAAGTTCGATGGGTAAAACGGAAATATAATGGATCCCTAAAATATTGTTTCCAATACTACGTTTATTTCGCTTCTCAGAACTATAGGATTTGTGGATAATAACTGAAGCAAGGAGATCTAGATTATGGTTTTAAAACTATATTGTTCATAATTGTTGTGCACATATGTGGTTAAGAAACAGTCAGTGGCGACGTGTATTTAACAAGAGGGTTTATCAGCTGTGAAATTTAACTCGCTCACTTCCGCGGAGGACGAAGCCACACGTCGCTATCGTTATTTTCTTTTTAAAAGAAACGTCCCAAGTACATTTCGATTATACGAAAATTATCTCGAAGAAGAAAGAGTATTTAAAAATGTTTCTCACTGATATATATCAAGGTAAATTCTACCAAATAAGCACCACATAATCGTCATAAGTTTTATCATCAGATTACTTGCCAGAAATCATGTTTAACTTTGTTTTAATTACACATTAGAATATCACAGTCTAAGCACTTTTGTTATCACCTCATAATAAATCATGTTAATGATATTTTTAACATTTAGACTTAGCATTCTGAGCAATTATCTAACATCAAATTTCGCCATATTTCATTTTAACTTCAGATGTGTATGTACTCCATGGTTCGATTGAAGAGCAGCTTTTGTTGAATGGGTTACCCTTGTGGAATATTCGAATCAACGAATAAATAAATAGATAAAAATTATCACCACTCTCAAAAAAATAATAATAAAGCGCTATCCAATATGAATTATAGAAAATGACACAAATAAACGATACCTCCCAATAGAATTAATCAGATTAGGCAGAAATATTTCAAGATCTTGTTTGTATCGAAAAGGTATCCAACGTTAAGATACGATATTCCTTAGGCGTGTTGGTCAAGGTAATATACCTTTAATTCAAATTCAAATAATTTTATACATGAAATTAAAAACAGTTTTGCAAACCCAGATGCATCCCTTGTGTAATTATCATGGCACAATAATTAACAAAGGATTACGAAAAAATACCCACGCGTGACAACCAATATTTACAAAGATTTAGCAAGCTGCAAACCACAATTATGATACCAATAAATTGATGAAAGGCTCGCGGTTTCCTAAAAGGTAATTTAGGGTTCAACTAATGTAAAACATTGTAAATCATACATGTCGCATCTTTGGAATAATTATAAGACTCTGTTGTTCATAAACTGAAACTTTGAATCTTTCTAAAGAATCTTAAAAACACAAAAGTTGATTGAAAGTTTGATGCATAGGAAATACATGGGCTTGTGAGATCTGTCATCCATTTTTTTTAAGAGTAGATGACAATTAAACGCTTACAAACGCCGATGTAAGAATATCATAATTATCATTTTTATAATTACCATTTATTATTTAGTCTTTGTCGATAAAACAATGTTTGTAATCTCCAATGATCGAGATGGTTGGTTAATAAAAATTTATTTATTTTCTGTTTATTCCATGTTGATATTCATAACTGCACAGGAACGGATAAAATTAAAGTGAATGCCATTGTCATTATTATTTCATTGCTACCATTACAACTATTATTGCTGTAATTATTGATATCATTAATATCATTATCATCATGATTATTACCACTAAAAGTATTTTCAATACTATTATTGTCAATTTAAACTCAATATTTTATCACGATGCAGAATGATTCCGAATTCACAAATTCAAAACCAAATGTAAAACTCCTCTGTATGATTTCAACAATCATGACATGATTTCATATTAATAATCGTTAGGGTTTACTCCATTACAAAAGGGAAGTGGGGTATTGTAGCCATGATAGACTGGATACAGTCTGTGTGTGAATTTGGCATTCAAACAACAAATATTATTCAGACTATACTGGAAAATTTACCACGCATACTGAGTAATCAATTATTCATCATCGTCACCATACCCTTCTGCTATATGGATACACAAACACACGCTCAATAAATCACCAATGATAAACTTTTATTTCGATTCAGATCTATTTCTTTCATCAAACGATGTGGAGAAGCGGTCAGAAAATACACACTTACCCTCAACGCACACTCACACGCACACTTAGCACGCACACACTCAACTTCACAGACAAACGATGACCACAATTTACTCCATCCATGTATGTTGACGCCTATACACAATGGGGCGTAAAAGAGGGAGATCTTTCATAAACAAGCGCTCTGTTTGCCCGGCCATTTCGCGCATTTTGACATCGATTAGTAATTTAGTGTTAAAGATCCTATAATGAAGGCGCCTCTTACAAATTCCCATGCATTATTTCCCATTTATTGATTAACGTACTCAAGAGAAGTATTTCAATCCGTTTAAGATTTTTTTTTCAGAATTTGTATAAAAGAAGTAAAAGTTTCTTCAGTCAGAATACCATTAATGTAATTGACCATCTTACATTCGTTCTATTCCATGAAAGGTGTAATATAATTCTTTTCAAAGCTATCTAAATCATGTCAAATGGAGTAAAAATTATGTTACAAATAATATAAAATAATTAATAATTGAGGGGTACTACATATGTAATTTAATAAAATTACGAATTATGAACCCAAGACAACTACTAGTTTACGAAAATAAATATGAATGTGGTGTAAATCCTTTTGGATCTGATATAACAAGAATCACTGAGGTTACCTTCCTGCTTTTGTGATGATCATTTCTGTTCCAATCTCATGAAACTTTGTCCATAGTTCCCTGCCTTCCAGCGTCACTTTGATGTCTTTGGTGGCAGGGTTCTGGGCCGACAGGTCTGGCGGGCGCATCGCTGCCGCTGCGGCCATCATCTGCTGAGTAGCAGCAGCAGCAGCAGCGGTCTTGTGATCACCCGGCGGGGCTGGGAGAGGCGTGAAATCACCGAAGTGACTGCTACGATCTGTAGGGACAATAGAATGGAACATAAAAGATAACATTAGTTTAGTGTATTGCATCTACTATCAGTGATCTGATTATTTATCTATCTTATTGTATACACTTATGTTTTTATTATTTTTTTCACATTATTTGCGTGCAATTGTTTCTTCCTATTAATTTGTTTATATAATCTATTATTTTTGTTTTTCTTTGTTATGTATTTTGTACTTTATGTTTGAGCAGGGCTCTCTTGCAACACAGGTCATTGGAATTCAATCAGAATACCCTGTATTTTAAAGAAAACTTGAATAGATAAAGATTAAATAAATACATAGATAATCTGATTATTTCTTGTTATTATTCTTCATAAGTTTACTTGTGTCTAAATCCACGTATTAAATAATATCTCCCTTCCTGTATCCGGCTTAGGCCATGAAAATATACATGCCATTTACATACTATAATTACACCATTGTTTTGGAAAGATGCAACTATCTTGTTTTTATTTTCAATTTTTGTTTTATTTAAGTTCCAATCATGCAGTTTTATGCTGCTTTCAATGGAAACAATAGAATCAAGCAAGCCGACTGACCTCGGCAATAAACTAAGCTTAACCCATTAACTAAAATCGAATGAATGAAATAATACAGAAACAGAATAAAAACGCGATAACTTTAAAAAAAAATAAAGTATAGCTATAATAGATAATAAAGATAAAATGTAAAATGAATAAACCAAACTAACATACATTAGGATAAAATAAAATTGTTTTGATAAATTGGATGAGATTCCTTCACATTTTCGCATCTCCACAAATTAAACTTTCAGGCAACACATTCTAAAATACAAAATGTCTTCATGATGATAAAAAAAATATATCTTATTAAAACATTCGGATATTGTTTTTCCAATTGTCTAATTGCATATATCAGATATTATATGAGGTAAACTTGGTATACATTCTTTGAAGTTATATACAACTATCGAATTTCAAAGGCGACTACATTCATTAAAATTCAATTTGAGGCTTTATGAAAAGTTTTTTTTTTCCGTGGAGTCTGATAAAAGTTATATTTTGACGACAAGAAGTCACTGCGTCCACAGCACGTGATGTTTTATATCATTATCTGATCATCATCGAGGGTATAACAAAATCCACTTGGGCTAGTAATGATTTCTGAATAAAAATGAGAAGGATACATGTATTTGTTTGGGCGCACGACGACTATACTATTTTTCATATTTTCAATAACGATTACATAATGATCTCATGTCCATTACAAATCGAAGAGAAACGGATTACGCTATAAGAGTAGCCCTCCCACAGTTATACAAAAGAGAATAGAATATGTTATATGCACAACAACCTTCTAATGAGCAATCCTATATTAGCTCAGGCTGTCAAAAGATAATTGCTGCTATTACGTTCCCAAATCTGTATTTTGAACGTCACATCACACGTATCGACCCAAACATATCAGGGACGCATTAAAAGAACATTTATGGGTAAACCGAGTGTATAGTACTTAAATGAAGGGTGAATACTAAAGGCTGACTCACACTTTTGCGTTTTTAACCTGCGTCAGCCCAGCGTTTTTTAGAAATTAAAAACGCTTTCTGGACGCACAGCGTACGCGGATCAGACGGAAGACTTACGTTCGGCTTGCGCTCAAGGAGCGTACGCCTACCGTCAGTCCTCAGTATGACCTGCGTCCAAGTCAGGTATTACGTTCCCAAATCTGTATTTTGAACGTCACATCACACGTATCGACCCAAACATATCAGGGACGCATTAAAAGAACATTTAGTAAAGCACATCGTACGCGGATCAGACGGAAGACTTACGTTCGGCTTGCGCTCAAGGAGCGTACGCTTACCCTCAGTCCTCAGTATGACCTGCGTCCAGGGAGCGTTTTTATTTTCAAAATCGCTGGGCCGACGCAGGCTAAAAACACAAAGGTGTGAGTTGGCCTTTAGTACTATTGAATGGAGCGGCGATAGATGTTAGGTAAGGTTGATTATGTGTTTTAGAAGTAAAACTTTAATGTACACTGACAGATTTGACAGGTTGGGCGCGCACCAAGTAACTGTTTTCGATTGTAGGCTTAATTGATTGGAAAAAAAATCGAGTGTGTCAGAGAGAGAGAGAGAGAGAGAGAGAGAGAGATGGAGAGAGAGAGGGGATCGAGAAGGAGAGAGAGAGGAGGGGGGGAGCAGACAGAAAGATTAAAATGGAAAGAAAAAATAAATTGTATTATATAGAGTGTATCTATGCACGAGTGTATGTTTGTGTGAATGAAAGTGTTTATAATGCGTGTGTGTAAAGCTCTCAAACGGTTTCGTCATACCAATATATAGATGGTAAATTTAATATATATACAATAGCTTGCCACCCAATAACTTCATACGACGTGTATGTATGTTTATCTACATTATGTGCTCATAATTATCTGAATGAAAGAGGGATAGATTATAGGGATGTGCAACGCAGGGAAAGACAATAAAATGCGTTCACCCTCTTTGACTTTAAAACTACCTGAAATTGGATCTAAAGGGGAAAAATAATATTTTGTATCGCAAACACTCATACAAACCAACGTACACATGGGCTATACAAAACACACACATACAAACCAACGTACACATAGGCTATACAAAAAACACACATAAATTCCGATCGGATAGACACACAATCATTGTGATTCCAAGCACCTGCAATGATAGTTTTGATGATTAAGATTAAAGAAAAACAATATACATCTAAGTTACTTTAAATACCACTAATCCAGATCTTACAAACTGAACAACGGTAAATGATAATTAATCCGTAAGAATGTCAAAATGCATGTAAAAAAGAATAATGCATTGATTTGGTATAACAAAAATAATAAAAACAAGCAGAATTCTTTTATCTAAAATATTCTTTAGAAATGCATTTGGGTAAAACTAACTGCAAAAGTTTCTGTTCTATTTGTTAGATTGAGATATAGGCCTAATTATTTCCATTTTATCACGTCCGATATATTTTCCCTTGAATGAATTGATTTGTATTGTGTCTGCGATCTATACCGGCCCAAAGTAAGTTCCTTAAAACATTTAACCCAAACTTAAGAAATCGCTGAGACATTCCTTAAGTTAGTGAGTATACACTTTAAATTTTATTTCGAAACTGACTAATTTGAGAAGAAATCTTATCTAAGGTGAGAGATTCTTTTCAGAGCAGTTTTCAAACTATGTAAGTTGTCAGTTACACCTTTTGTGATTTTCCAACTTAAAAAATGATTCTAGATGGCTTTCAAAATGTATGTAACCATACTTTTCTTGATTATACCTTCTGAATAATTAGCTTTATTTCCCTCTAAACATGGCGTGTCATTTGGGCTTCGCTGCACCACAGCATGTTGTGAATGCGGGATGTGATGACAGGGCTGACAGTGGTAGCAGCGAATAGCTATAGCGGATGCACGATATGGGACCTGGCTAGTACCCATCGCAGATGAATAAAATATGATAGAGTGATAAAGTATGTAAATATATGCTACACACGAAGTCTTCTGAACGTGGACGGTTAGACCGTAGACATATAATCATCACGGAGATACAAGATGAATGTACTATGTATTATTTCGCCTTTCAACAACCAGAAATGTTTAAAACAAAACGTTGAAAATGACTGCGGTCCTCAATGGTGAGACGGTGATTCATTAGGCGATGTTTTGTTTTGTTTTGCTTTGCCTTTTTGTTTTTGTTTTCATGTGGTTTATTCTTAGTTTTACCCCCAAGGGGATTAAAAACTATAAGAGTGCAAATTTTACTTACAAAAAATGAGAATGATGGAATGATTATATTAGCAATATTACTTATTAATCAACAATTCATTTTCATTTCTCCATTTCAAGTTATTTGTGTCTTTCTGTTTAGAATATTTAAAGACTCTGGAAATATGCAAAGAAAAATGTATTTTATAAATTTCTTTTCACCAAGGCTGAAAATAAATAATAAAATATTATCGCACTAGCGTTTTTGCATAACGTAATTACCACATGATAGAAACTATAGAGGGGGGGGGGGTTCTAAGTCGTTTAGAGTGTATATTGGTCCATTTTCACCTTAAAGGCATTGTTTAACATTGTTTTCATTTGAAATATTCTCAACTGCCAGATCCTAGAGGTTATCTAAAAGGTTGATGGTGCATATAAACTAAACTGGGAAAATATTAGGCTTAATAATCAACGTTTAGTGCTTGAAACAAGCGAAAATCTAAAACGTCGCCTCCATAGGCTTTGTAAAGGAATTAATGCGTCATCCTAACGCTTTAATTCAATGTACATAGATATCTTGAGAGTGCATGTATAACTTTCTTTATTTTTGGATCCGCTGCTGATTTTTCATCTACTTGAATATATTTAGATAGGACAGACAGGTTGGTTTGAGAATCTTTTAAATTGTGCAACTGCAATGTGTGACAGTGTCTTTAAATGTTTGCTTTGATTTTTTTGGCATTATTTTATTCATTGATATTTTCACCTTTATTTATTAAAACAATACCAAATAGAAGTTCCATTTTTTAATTGTCATCAAATCATCACTGTGACAATATCACGAGAGAAGAGACTTACATGTAAAGTAGCCCTGCGAAACTGAATCCCGATATAATTATATTTGATCTACGAGGGCAAAAGAATGTCCATACAGTTATTAGCGGGATATAAACGATTCTATTCAAATGGGAGCAAAGATGAATTGTGGGAACAATAAGAAAGCGAAGTCCATTGAAGAAGATTTGAGTAAAAGCACGTCGGTGTATTTGACATGCTCTCTGGCCTAACACACCAGTTAAGTGTGTGTGAAGAACCCTCTTCAAACCCACTTAAGAACTGATACCACGGATCTTCAGAATAACTGCTACTCCAACTCTTAAAGATCATCATCACCACAGCTAAACTTCGGCCCATCTTAACAGAAGTATTTGTCATATTAATTTTATTTATTTGGGACGGCTATTTGGTCGATTTAAAGGTGCGATTTGTTTCAATTAATGTAAAATGGTAATCATAAATATATTAGTGTGTTGCTTTCAGTTGTATAGTTCTCGGTTGATTATACCTTCTCACAAGTGCATGATATTGACGATGAAAACGTGTGAATAATGTTCTCTAAAAGAGTGCAGTTATTTCAGAAATTATAATACAGGTCGCAATATAAATATGAAATTATCACACATATATGATAAGTTAATTATTTCTTGCAATGCCAGATTGATGTTTTTTGTTGAAAATGGTGGAAGACTATTCAAAACAAAATAATGAACAATCAACACCAAAATTTAAAAAAAGACGTTAGACATGTCCTTTGTTAAAGCTTGGTGTTTTCAATTTCTATGTTGTTTGAAGTCTAAAAATATCTGGTATGACTCTTTGCTGATTAATTCTTTCTATTTTCTCCTTTTTCCTGTCCATCAGACTTGTCAATATTCTGCGTCATACTTGTGCAAAATTAAATAACATACCTTTAAGCTTTTCAACACAACATCACGCAATATAAATCGTTTGTTGGTTTTACCTATATTCATTACGCTATTGGTTTACTTATTTTACAGAGAGAAAGGAGGGCATCTCGAAGTAAATTCTTGGTGCATGCTTGCTAATGTTTATAGACATGTCTTAGAACTGATTCCCTCAGATGAGACCTAATTCCAAGGGGAATTCCGTGTGTGCTCTTTAGTACTAAGCAAACTCTGTAGTGGTGTATTAAACGTTTATTCTATATCAAAGGTTTGAAAGAAAAGGAAAGCATGAAGATTTAAGAAAAGAGGGCAAATGGTAAAATGTGTAACTTCGTGCTGGTCACAAATAACCGTTACACCTATGAACAGCTCGAGTCTGTCTTAGCATACAAACCGATTCGTTCACAATATATATATACAAACGATCTTTCTCCCCTCATTTTCCTATGGTATACAAACGAATTAAAGGGATAGAAGAGGCTGTTGAAGATGCTTTTTAGTTCTTGAGTCAATGACAAGTGTCAATAAAATATGAGTTTGTGAGTAACAGGAGGAGCGATGCGAGGAGAGGGAGGGGATGTAGCGGTGTAAAAGCTTGTCGACGGGGTAAGCCTCCCGTAGCGAGCACTAGGCATGCTAGGGCATCGAGCCGCCCGCCTCAGCCCGTGCATAGCTAACACATTAGATTGTATGACAACCACTGGCACTGAGCCGCAGCGAATACTGTAAATATTTAACAAGTAATGAGGTCTACAAGGGGATTCAGGAGATCAAGACAGATATAAAGTATCCGCTTATGAGATGATTATAATCTGACGTGTTTTAACGACTAAAAGGCTTTATTCCATAAAGAAAACATAAAAGATGTTCTTAAATTCCGTTTAGGTCTACTTAATTATAAACAATGATATTTCACTTATTATAACTATAATACACTTTTAGAAGCGCATAACAAAAATAATAATGAGAGAACTCTATGCCCTTAATTTCATTTTAAATCAATCTGGAAAGGGTAATTGTAGAGTACAGTATGGTTAATCTATTTCTTTTAAGGAAAAGGAAGTCATGAAGAATTGTTTGACTTGAGTTGAATTTGAATTAAGAAAGCGAAATTTACAATCATATGAAAAATATGATACATTTATCTTCATATCTATCTTTGATAAATCCTTAAAATTTTATCTTTAACTTTACAGTTCTTTATCACTTTTAATCGCATGAAATGAATAAACATGAAATATAATGTATTGAAAGTAAAAAGAATATAATCATGATAATTCCATCTTCATATTCTCAATTAAAGGGAATTATCAACCGGTGTATTCTTTTTGCTTCATAGTCTCTCAAAAAATATGTCGAGCGAATTCATATTTTGTTATGATAATTGTAAATGAAGCATAGATACAAATGATTTCGTTTCATCGAAATTAGAAGCACTATAAATCATTTCCACCACAATAAAAGTCTAGATATTTAGGACAATGCTGATTCTTGAAAATTAACTTATTTTGTGTACACTGCTATTCATCATAATGCGATACAACTAGGAATTAAAACATGGATTATGCAAGTTTTGTCCCACCAATTAGGAACATACAGACTTTTTCGTTCTACCAAAAAGACATTCATGAAGTAATGATATGTTTCTTTTTAATCCAAAAGTAAAATGGAGCTTCATATTATGAACGGAATTTAGCTAAAGCATTTATATTTGCGTCTTTTTTCAACTATACGCTTCCATTTCTGGTAAATTTAAAGTCTAGTGGACCTTATTAAAAATCTTTAGAATTTACAGCTTTCCCATTTTAACAGTTTGAAATGAAGGAGCCTATTGCAAAAGCTCAAATTATTATTTTAAGCTTAGTTCAGAATATAGATAAATATTTCCTTCAAGCTTTGTAAAGAACATACAATGAGAAATGAATTGATATTTGTTTGAAGGAAATTGTACAAGTGAAGATATAAGCCGCAATGATGGTAAATTACGGAACAATAAAAATTGAAAATGCTAAAGAACTTAAGCAGAATTGAATGGTGGGAAAGTTTCGTTTTTAATTGGTGTCGATGATGAATGAAAATTGTTCTGAAAATTTAAATTTAATGCAATCCGAGATAATACTCTTAAAATGATGTATTGAGTATACTTGGCAAATAAAAAAACTACGTTCTATCATGTCTATTATGAAATGTTGACGGGCTAAGGATAAGAGGAAGCAATAGATTAAACTAGTGGGTGTGTGTTTTATTAGAAGGTGTTGATCTTGGTTGAGTTTAGGAGTGTTTATAGCATCTCACCTGAGAATCCAATCGAGTTATGATTGGATGATTGCATCTGTAGACCAGGATAAGAGAAGCTTCTAGGCGCTGGTGGCACGATACTGTTGAGAGCAAAGGCGTGAGCACGGGCCCGATGGTGGCTCAGGTAGTCCTCACTACCGTCATACATCATTCCAACCTGTCACCAAAAACACACAGAGGGAGAGAGAGTCAAGAATGAAGCCAACTATCGCTAGTTAACAAACTTCCACAGGGCGACAAAATCGAAGTATGACGGCGACGGAGTTGTCAGGTCTGGATAGAGATCTTGCTTGTTAAGGGTGAGGGACTGTGGGCAGAGAGAGTGGGAGAAGAAAAACAATGCACCCGTGCGCGTTGCCTAAACCTTGGTGCTGAGCACCCGTCAATACTTGGTGTCTGGAGAGCGAGAATGGTTATATTTATATCTCCTCATTCACAGGCCGCCGATACTTTTACAGGAAAGAGAGCAAAAAAGTGGAATCTTTGCGTAGAATCAGTAGAGATCGTGGAGAAACACCAATTAAAGACCTATTATGAAGTGCCCGCGACTAGGTTACACCGTTTAGACAAGCGCGACTTGTAGCGGCCTCTGATTGGTCTAATGCGCACGTCCATCAGTTGTCGTTAGACCACGCCCCTTGATCCGCCACCAAAGTTCCCGTCAATACACGGCTCTATGCTCCCGAATCGCGGCGACATCTCCCTTCCATAGAGCCGCACTAAAGCACGCAGTTTCTCGCGAGCGCACTCTTTGTTGCTCTGCATTCATTGTGGCTACATTTCTTTGAGTCAAATTTTCCGGTTTTACACGTGTGTCTTTTGAAGCTCACTAAATCAGCGCTTGATATACAAATCGTGTACACATGTATTTCTAATAATCGTCAAAATCATGTGAGATTTCGTACGGGAGCCGACTGCTGCCTTAATGAGATAAACAATGACTAGTTTTAATAAGACGAGGGTATTTCACTAAAAGCGATATCATTAAGCATATAAGAATTAAAATACTGTCCGCCTTCAACTTTGAATACCAAATTGAAACAATATGTTTAAATTTTATAAAAATGAACTTTTACGAACTGATGTTTCATTGACTGGGAATACACAGACAAAAATGTAAGAACGATGGCAGTGAACTGATTACTAGGTCCATCAGTGATATATCTATCTATCTTCCCAATAAACATCTATCTTTCTATATTATAGTCATATTGTTTCCACTTAAACCACTCCAGAAGCTTGAAAGATTTGTATCATACGTATTGAATGGGAGAACTATAAGAAAGCGCAAACTTAAGGATTTCAATAAAGTATATTTTCGTATCGATTTTCTGATGTTGTTGAACCCTCAACTAGAAAAAAAACACAAAGTTTCCAGCGGGCACCAAACAAATACGACGTATACATAGTCATCAAACACATTAACATTTTTAATGCTAACGTTTTTTTCTAATGTAAAAATGAATTACTGTGTCTGTTATGCTTGACAGATCTTAAGATTAGACATGACATTCGAATGTATAAAAATGATAATCAATATAATGTTTCGCGCTTGTATGTGGGTGGCATTATTCTCTTCTCCTCGCTCCCTGTCATTCTCTATCTCTCTCTCTCTCTTTCTCTCTCTCTCATCATCATCATATCATCGTTCTATTCGTCTCCCGGCTCCCTCCCGAATAAAAACTTTCCCCTTTCTGTCAGTTAAATTGATGCGAGATGGTTATTTTGTCAGAATTCTTGTCGACCAGTAACCCTTTTCACGTCCATCTGTCGTCCTGTATTTTAATCCTTATCATATTTTCTGTCTTCTTATTCTCCTAAGCTCAATTGCTAGCCCATTATGTCGCACTTATAATTCTTGCCTTTTTACGCCGTAGACTCGCCTGAGTGATCGCTTTGCCCGAATGGCCCGAAATGGACCCAATTTGTCAAAAAATGTTCCGCGACGAAGAGAGATAAGCAAAGAGCGCCTTAATACGCCTTGTGCGATTTGGTTCATTTGGTAGTCATGGAATGGAGCAACGTGCAATCAGTGGTTACAAGCGCGTGAAGGAACGAGCTCCCGGGCTGGAGGCCCGTCAGCTATCGCCAACCAACCATGACGGATAAACCAAATAGTGCAGGACTCCTTCTACTCCAACAAACTCCTTCCATTTCACTTTCTCACTCCAAACAAATTCATCCTATTCTATTTCTCCTTAGCGTTTCTTCATCAAACACAAGGCACTAAAAGATTTATACATCATATTACAAATACGTTGGGGAAAACTGTTGAAAACTTTGGTAAATTTGACTTACTACAAAGAAATATTCCTGTAGGGACCCTTCTATCATCTAACAAATAGAATGATATCTGATACAAGAAGATGTGATTTTCCAAGTATTATAGTGTTTTTTATTCTCTCTTGGGTGTATATGTATATCGTAAGTATCACTCATGGAATTTAGAAGTGAATACGACAAGCCAACTCCTCGCCTGAGGGGGTATTTATAACAGGTGACTGCAGCAATTGCTTACCTTACAAAAGATGAATTCATTTCCATATCTCTGTCGTTATTCTTGTCAAAATATGAATCTTTTTGGTGCAGAGTAGGCCACTCAACTTGACGATTCAAACACCTTGTTTGTGATGATCCCCTCTGGAATGCACGGCTATCTAGCACATCACAGGTTTTCTCAAACGCTTTGAATTTATTATAGTTTTTACACTTCAATTTGAAATATCCTTAATAATATCTTTAACTCGAGGACTGATTTAAAACTTTCAATGTAAAAAAGACGAAAGATTACAGTATGGAATTTGGAATTTGGAATTTATTCATTTGAACGTCATCGACATAATACAGCCAACATTTGGTTCTGATTAAAGTTTTCCATATACATTGTGTTATGTCAAACAAATTATACGAAAGGAAATAAAGAAAATATGAATGATTTGATTACAATAATGAAACAATTAAGTAAAATAAATAGTTGACAACAAAATACATAATCATGTAGTATGTAAGATAAATAATAATAACATATCTATATTATGACATTCAATAAACATGATAAAGGAATAGTAAGTATGATTTAACGATAAATGTTATCATTTTCGAGAGTAATGGTAATGGCATTGTAAAAATGTCATCACCTATCTTTTGAAGCCGGATAAATCCATTTAAAGTGGTTTCTACTGTGCCTCCGAGATAGATAGCACTCTCATATCAATGGTGATGACTTATGAATATAAATTACAAAAAGACAAATGAATAATTACGATGATTGTAATGCAAAGAGAAAAAAACACGTGGTATTCTTCACAATACTGTTTGACTCTACATTCAACCTCATCTTAAAAACGTTCATGATTCACATAAACCATGCTAATTGTAACGCTTTCAAAATGCATAAGTTTATTTTAAACTGTAGTTGTTATAGCGTGTCGAAATTCTATGAATACCAACTTGAGATATCACACGAAAAGCTTCATATTCTCATTTTATGACTTCTTTTAGCATGTTTAGCGAAAGGAATTCACACAGAGTCCTTTATACCGATCATAGAAGCAATTAGGAACTGACCCTATGGAAATTTTCTTATTAACCATCAACCATTGTCAACTGTGCCTGAGTAATCATTGTAATTGCATTAACGAAAACTCGTGTTTTTTCCTATTAAATCTATTTTATTCTTCTTTTGTTTTCACCGTTTCAAACATTTTAAGGAAAAAATGCGTTCTTCGGTTATTTTTTTAAACAATAAAGTGACTAACTGTCTTCTTCTTTGTTCTAATATCTAACAAAGATAGTAACAGCAATTAAACCCTCCAATAAAATTCACAAAAGAAAATAAGTTAAGATAGAGGACAGAAAAGTGTCGAAAAAATATATTGTTAAAAATTCCACACATAATGTGATTTCACTGCTATGCATGCGGGCACCGTATGGGGGGAAGGGGGCGGAGGGGCGCCAAATGTGAGGTAAGAAGGGCGCCAAAGGAGGTGATGACCCTTTTTTTTTTGTCTTCTTCTTTTTGCTTGTCAGTCCACCTTAGCTCCCTCCGGAGGGGTAGGGGCGTCACATTTGCTAAGAGGGGCCCCAAATTTTGCTTGTCAACCCAGCTCAGCCTAGGGGGCTCCAAACTTGCTAAACCCTGTGGCCCGTATTCCGATAGCGAGGTTTAAGTTAACCCTGGTCTAAATCTGTGGTTTAAGTATGGAGAGCCAAAAGAGGCTTGAATCTATAATAGTCGATGTTTAATTTACCAGCACATTTGGCACTCATATTATTTAAAACTGTCTCGGAATAAAAACTTCAATAGTTTTCTACATTATTAGAGTATGGGAAAAGAGAGCAGTTAACATAAGACTTATTCATTGTGAATGAAGGTTTGGCACTTTTGGCTACCCATACTTAAACCACAGATTTAGACCAGGGTTAACTTAAACCTCGCTATCGGAATACGGGCCTATGTGTGTGCATGATATGAAACATTAAATCAATTATATAAACAATGTAATGGGGTGTTGCTCAAAATTCGCAATCGATCAAAAGTTGCAGTTGATCGGAACGCGCCAATAAAAATCAATGTTTCATGCGCGTCTTGTTAAATGCGCATACCGTGCGCGAATAAAAATGCACTTTACAATTTACAAAGTTGCAGTTTAGTTGCAGTTGATTTTGAACAAGACCCCTTAAGATATACAAAAATAACAGAAAATACACATTAATTAATTTCATCACATACAGAGAGCGAAGGAGAGAAAGAGAGAGAGAGAGAGAAAGAGAGAAGAGGGTAGAGAGTGGTGGAGAAGGAAAGAGGGCTGCTAAAAAGCATAGTATAATGAATAATTGAAATTGAAATGTCATTTAAAAATTATGTATTTTCATTAACTCGAGCTTTTAATAGTTTGATCTAATATCCATTTAGGAAAGCACATTTCATGCCTCCATTTTCACCATAATGAATACCTAAATAGATACAGCTTTTTATCATAGAATGCCTCAATATATGTGTGGTGTGTAGGAGTCTCTCACAGCATAATGAGATGGTTTATTAACATACAAAATGCTTAGCACGCAGCGGTCTCTGATGTACTTTTCCTGAAGAGGTATCAGTTTTGACAAGTTTCCTAAAATACTAGGTGTTGACCACGTTCTTCGTCGTATATCATCACTTCGTAATGCAGTCACACTATAGCATTACATCAAGGAGACGATAAGATGATACAATGATTAAATCTAAGACAAAAAAATGACGATTTATTAAGATGTCCAATAATGCCATTTTTTCTACAGTGTTGGCCCATCGGAAAAGGTTTTATATTTTGAAAATTTTCCACCTATTTTATACAGAAAACAAGTCTTAGAATATAGTTTCAATGTCAGTATCCCTTTATTCGGATAGAGAAAAAACATATAAATTACCAAAAATTGCATATTACGATCAAATATATGTACATAGAAATACAAAAATGTATAAACCATCAAAGGAAAAGGTAATAAAGGGACATTTTTTATATTGTGTCCACATGTTTATTAATCGCTTCTATTAATTTGAAACGTACAGTTATGAAATTAAAAAGTTGGATGTGACTTAGGGGGTGTTGCTCAAAAGTTGCAATTGATCGCAAGTTGCAGTTGATCGGAACGCGCCAATCAAGATCATTGTTTCATGCGCGTCTTGTTAAATGCGCATACCGCGCGCGAATGAATATGCGCGTTACAATC
>BQKZ01000944.1:61260-72315 GCA_036244855.1 Temnopleurus reevesii
TAATCGAGTAAAATATCAAGCAAGTGCTTAAAGGGATTGCAGAATTAGAGAAATAGAATGAGATAAAGTGAGATGGAAATGGTTTATGTGTTTGTGCGTGTGTGCGTGTATGTGTGTGAAGATGGAAAATTTATTTAAAAAAGGAGCCCTGTGGAAGGGTTAAATAAATTCAACCAAAAAAAGTATGCAGGTGTGTTTGTTAGCGTGCGTAGTGTTGAACAGTAATCGAGTAATGCTTATAAAAAGGACTGCAGAATGAGAAAAAGCGAAAAAAATGAAATGGATAAAGGTAGAGTAAGGTAGAATGAGAGGGAGGGAAAGAAAGAGAGAGAGGGATAATGGGAGAGGTGGGCGAAGGGAGAAGGAAGAGTGGGATGGTGGAAGGAAGGAAAGGCATCGAGAGAAGAAGAAATATTGCAATACTTATGTTGATTTCGATTGAAATAGAAATACCGATGAGGAAATGGGCATTTTGAAAGTAACACGGCAAATCTCGTTTCCCTCGATTTTTTTTCTTGGGGCGGCGAGCAGAGTATAGCGCTTTAACAGTCACGGCGGTCATCCCCTTAGCGAGACCAATAACCAGGCGCGTGCCATCCGTCTGGCCTGTCGAATTAGTCGACAAAACAAAATAAATTTCTGCTCCGAATGGCGACAAAAGTAATGTCCAAAAGCCGATTTATAAAGAGAAATGACATAAAGTGGCTCTGTGTACGCTAGATTCAAGCACAGAGAAATATATCTACACACTAAGAAAGAAAAAAGGTGCAATTTGAGGCAAAACCTTATAAAGAGCAATGGCACCATTTTGAAGTACACGCTCAGCAGAAAACATACATAAATATTGCAATCATAAGAAAATTGTGCAATATTTTACCTTGTGGCAACCCCGAGTGGAAACAGTATTAAGTGAGGGAGTCATTGTTTGATATAGTTGAACATCATTTATGCATCGAGGCTTGTCTCGATCTGATAAGCTAGAGCTAAGAAATTTCACATCCTCAAAGTCCATGAAGGCGCGGGTTGGAATCATCTGAGCACTCCACAGAACGCAAAATGATACCTTCTGTGGTTCCAATTTCACCAAAAATATGCAATATACACCCAAAAGGTGCTTACAGTGTTGCATTTGTTTGCACCGTTGAAGGGGCAATGTTGCACCTTTATTCCTAAGTGTGTATATATGTGATCCCAAAATGTTGGCAACGTCTCTCGAAATGATACAAGTTCTTACCATGCCATGGCGTGACAAAAATACTTTGAATTGAGATTATATAGACATTAGATTGAGGAGGAATTCGACCATCGTTGATATATTTGAGATACTGAGCCATTTATTTCGCTTTGGAATTTGCAAGATGCGAACAAGTACAATAATGTAAAGCGCCTTGAACACTCAGCAGAGTGGATACGTGCGCTATATAAATTGCATCTATTATTATTATTATATGTTCAAATTAAGTTACGAGTACGTTATGCTTACATCCAATCCAGACCCTCAGAAGTTCACAAAAGTTAAATAATAAACATGATAAATGACGGCGTACGCTTGCTAAAATATATCAGTTTTATAACAACAATTTATAAATATATGCTTTTGATCTCAAAGCTATATTCCCCTCAGATATTTGTCTATTTGCTATTGTCCAATTATAACTTACAATGCACTTGAACGGAACGGTAAGTCCGATTGAATGTCAATCATTTAATCGCATATCGTTGTGAAAGGAAAATACCAAACTTGTAATTCTCTGGAAATAGAATGTCATGACTCCATGATATTACGGCTTGCGTGAAACGCTTTTCGGGAACCTTAAAAGATAAAGGAAAGTATTATGCTAACAGTATGGACAGTGCTTACAGCTCAGCTCATCATTACTTTCCTGTTTTGTAATGTAATATGATAATAAGTACAAATTTTGACAATGCTCGAAATCTATTCGTAACAATACCACCGAACTCCATTCGTCATAATTTAAACTATTTATTCTTTAATAGTTCAACGCATCAATGGGAACCTGAATCAAACTGAAAGTCGTTATTCTGACACAAGGGCCATTATAAACCCGTCGTCACCATGATCAAAATACAGGTAGCGAACAACAACCAATTATTATCATTCTTAGCAGTATACATTTTTTTCTTTTAAATCTTTTCTGTCTCGCCATAGTTGCAAGACATAAGCATCAATTTGTTAGTCGTCCCAGACCAATTATTAACCATGTTGTCTTGTTTTATGAGGAAATGTCTATTGTGTAGATGTACCTTGCCATACAAGGAATGTTATTATTTATAGGTTTGTCAAGATAAAACCTAAAACTGGATTTTGAAGACAGGTTCTGTTGGAAAACAGAACATTAAAACTAAATTGAGTAATAACATAGCCGAACGTACCGGGTTAAAGGAGGCACATACATAAACAACAACAAAAAATATTCTCCTTCTTAAATGTAGTATAATTTTCTGACAGGGGAGTGTCAGGAACACATTTTACATTTAATGTTTATCATATACCCTGCTAATATAATAAGTGTAAAGCCCAGGTCACATAGGACCCCGGAAGCAACACGATTCAACCCGACTCGTTATTCTGAAACAGTAAACTGTGAATTAACAAAGAGTCGGGGAGAATCGTGTTGCTTCCGGGGTCCTATGTGACCAGGGCTTAAAATCGACACATCAAATGTGTTATGCGTAAGTGAAAACACACAAAGCAAAACAAAATATAATTTTTACAAAAGTCACTCTTGTCCTACTTGACTTTATTTAACATTTTTGCTTTCCGTAGCTTGTGTGTACATTTTATTCGCCTAGTTTCTTCTTTTTTTCGTAATTATGTTACGAAATATCGAATTCATGTTATTTGGTTTGTTTTATGCTTGTGTGTGTATGTTTTTGTGAAGAACATATTTAGATGTGTGAATGTTAACCATTATGGTTTGATCATCATTTCAATTGTTAGCATACAAATAGCGTTGCCCTTAATTTACCAAAATAGGGAAACGTTTAATTTCTCTCTTCATTATAAATCTGTTTGCTTAACTTAACAAATCTGCGTGTTGTTGTTCTTTTAATTTGTTCCTTCTCTTATCCAATTCAAATTTTCTTTTACTTACATTTTATCAAAATTTTTTATCATTTACCTCGTATTATTTTTTTCATCACTCCCGTTTCTTTGTTTGTCTCTTACTTTCCTCTTCCTTCCGTTTCATTTTCTCCCTTACACTAGCCTTCGAACCAGACGTCTCCATGGGGCCTAGAGTATCTATTAAATGAACTCAACGCATTTACAATGAACCGTATACAAGACTAATGACGAAGTGGAGGATGAACGTGCATTCAAGCGTGACGAGCTAAGGTATGCATGTTTGATGAGACTACGTACCACAAGGGACATCCAGCCCGCCAGCAGCCCGAGAAACAGAAATGGCTTTCCGATCGTATCCGCCATGCATGTGCGGCGGCGACGTTCACTCAAGACCATCCATTGCAAGGATTGGTACGATGAAATAAACTCGAAACTATAGGTATTCGCGTAGGTATGAAATAAACAAGACTGTTATACTTTCACTCAGCAGGTTTGAACAAGTCGTCCTGCATTGGAAGAGAAACATTCTCTTGTCACAAGAAAGTCTTAACTGAATGACATTTTCAAGCTCAAAACATTAATCATATTTGACATAGTTTAAAGATGGGGGGATCTTGTTCCTTGCTACATCAAAAATGTAGAAAGAATCAAGTTGGCGTTCAACATTGCTTCATGCACCATTCGTACAGTAGGTGTTGAGCATGCGATTTGCGTGATGTATGCTTAAGACCAGCATCAAGCCGTGTTTAGTGATCGGAGTTTCGCAACGAGTGAACAGAGGCCTGTAACATAAAGAATGCAATCAAACTTACGATTAATATTAATCGTAAGTCTATGGCAAAATGTGTACAATGGAGATACAATGGAATTTGAATTAATTGTAACTCTTTTATGTTACAGGCCCCTGAATTGATAACTCATATTCCATATACATTTGGGCTTTTCACAAATCTAGTGACGTCAAAATCGGCAATACATCAAGGACATCGGAACCGAGGGGCAGGGGGCAGTTGTCCCCCCCCCCCCCCCCACCGCAATCAATATACGTTTCGCCAAGCTTGCAATACATGTATAGGCCTATTAAGATCTGATAAGTTCAATTATGAAAATCAGCAGTCATCATTATTCTTTTTCCGTTTCCAAGTGTTTTCATTTTATTTAATTTTCCGCAGTTTTGTAAAGATTGTGATAGTCTTCTGATCTACATGAATGGCGATAAATTACAAAGAGCCTGTATGAAGGCACGTCACTAGTGAGTGGTTGTGGGAAAACGTGAAGGGTCCAGTTACGTCATTTAATACTGACATTTGATGAAGAGTACAAAATGATGTGACACACTTGTCTCAGGGGGGAATAGTCATAAATATGCATCCAGTCAAGACGTCTATATATTTTACCTCTACTCTTCACTGTCGACTCCTGTCAAAATAATAAAGTCACTTTTAAGGTGGGACTTTCATGACGAATAGTTATGACATGAAGATGGAAATTGTATTTTCATATTCTAAACAGTCAGAATAACTAGTAACATTAAACCACGTATAAACATTAAACACGCAGAAGACAAAGCATTTGAGTGTTATAATGCGATATATTTCCATAAAATAAAGTAGATCATTGGACAATAGATCCGTACTACGAGCATTGAACCTCTGTGGACACAACAATTACACGCCTGTTCCGAAAATGTGTGTGCATGCACAAAATGTAAATCAATAAAAATGCACATCTAATAACTTGAAGAAAAAAATGCGGTACAGCTTAAATGTTTGTCAAAGTTGTATACAATAAAATATGTTATATCAAACGACATATTCATATGACATTGGGAAGCAAGCTTTTAAAGAGGAGAGTACATGGTAGAACAGTTGTTTAACATGAAACGAACATGACGAACGAGTATCAAGTAACCCAAGACACGCTGCATCACAAAGAGGAGGGCAAAGTTCTCCCACCCTTTCAATTTTCTACCACAACTAACCCCCTCCCAACAATGGAATCGGGGTGAAAGCTACATGTCACCATCAAAATCATTATGTCAATGAACTTTCCATTATAATCTGGATAGAGAGGGGCAAGGGGGTGTGGACTTGGGGTATATAGACGGGTTAGAGACACAGCAAACCCTCCGAAGTGATTTTGCTCTATTGAAACGGCGATTTGGGATTGTCGCTGATTTAGAGCGGTGGGTTTAACAGAGTGCGACGGGAGCACACTGGCACGCGACGCAGTCCCCTCGCGCCGCTCCTCAGGTAAACCGCGCAAGGCAGCCATATAAGACCTTATTCTATACTCTTTACCTCACGCCCAGGATTAGCAAGCCTGCGTAAATTCATGTTGTTGAAGTAACAAGGCACTTCTTCCCTTCAGAATTCAGTCACACATTTACATTTACATCAAAGGCCAATTTGACTAATTCATAGCTGAGCCCACCCCCCCCCCCAAAAAAAAAATAATCAGTTGGTGTAGTAGCATAAAACAATCGACCCCATAAGCATTAAAAGAAAAGGTTACTGTATTGAATTTATTAATCTGATCGAATCTTATGATACATCAGAAGAAGATTTTTACGAATCACGAATCTTACTCCACACAGTCAGTGATACAATGTCACATTATACATGTTCTGAAAGGATTGCGCGGAACCTAAGTCGGACGACGGAGCCTAAATCGATGGGTGACGATCCGTTTACTTGCTTCTAACTCCTTAACAAGTTATCCTCGTTATGTTAGCTAAAGTTATTAAGAGGAAATATTTGTGTTCAATATAGCAATATGCAAATTATATTCTTCGAGTTGAGATCCCCTTTTGAAAGTATATTTCTGGCTATACACAGATACGCTCTGGTTTGGCCAACGCTTGCATGTGGGTATGTCAGAAATTGCAGTCATATATATATATTATATTCAAGATCTTTATTCAGGATTAAAAAAGCACACGATCAGCACAGCTGTTTTTCATCATGGTCCTGACATTAAAATATAAATATAAAAGACAAACGTACAAGTAATAGAAAATATAAATATACAAAGGAAAATTAAAGAAATTTGTCACAAGACAAAAACTAGTAAATATACGAAAACAAATAATAGATATTTGAAATGAATTGCAACAGATTTGATAAAACGACAATAGAAACATAATTAAATTAGAAGTTTTAACAACAAAAAAATCAAGTTAAAAAGAATTTGAAAAAATAAATATCAGAGTAAAAAATAAATATATATATACGCCGGCTATAAACACACTGGTGTGACCGAAACATGAATGTGCATGTATGACTGATCATATGCCAATCTAGACCGCCCTGGCACTTATGGGGTTTTCCCCAATGTAATAAACGAATACTCAGACTGAACTAACAAGTTATAGGAATCAAACAAAAACAAAGAAGGTCTCTAGAAAAAAAAGTCTTCTTTAAAAACTTGAAATGGCTTTTGTTTCCACGCCATAGCCGTGTGAATGTAGGATGGATAGCTGAAGCCATACAGCCAATCAAAGTACCGTGAGAACATTGGTTTAGAGGATGGTATCGACAAACACAGGAGAAGCCATTCAGAGAAAACGCTTATCCTATAAATTTGTCTTAAACAATACCACAAACGTGCTTCGTTTGTTTTTGCTTATGCTCTGACTAGCTGGCTCTGAACACGTATAATTTGAGGATTACAAACAAAGCAAAAACGATATGATCTAAAAGAAAATAATGATGTAAATATTATTTATGCAATCCATTAATATCATAATTTAAATCGTTGGAACTACATGTAGACATGCCATTGAGGTATGTCAAAGAGAGCAGTTCCTTATGAACTGTATATTATTAAAATCATACTTATCCACTAAATTATCGTTTCATCTTCAATACGGTACTTGTCATGATTTAAAACTAAATATTCCTTGATCATACTTGTTAAATATAGATTTTACTGCATTCATTGCTAAGCAGTACTTTACTTTAAAGAGAAAAAAGGGTTTTAAAAGCACTGCAATATAATCAGCCAATTGTCGAGAAGTGACGAACGTAGGTCAACACCACGTCATCATGTCACGTGATCCAAAGTTGGCAATTTGCTAAATATATAACTGTTTTAAAAATCATAGGATATTTTTCAAATTCGATGTGTATTGTAACAAATGGTTGTTGTCAAATATTTATTTAATCTCATATACAATTGTTTCATTATTGTTACTAAATTATTTATATTTTCTTTATTTTGTATATTTTGTTTGATATAACACAATGTGTATGAAAAAAAATGTAATCAGAACAAAATGTTGGCTGTACATGTCAATGACGTTCAAATGAATAAATTCCAAATATTCATCTTTTTCTGATTCTTGAGCTTTCAATTGAATCAAGATATTTTGGCTTGAAGTAACCGTTTAAGTTTGAGTCTGATCACATGTATGCGACTACACTCTGTGACGAGATCCATTATGTATGCGGGTTGGGTGTCGGTATTCATGCAACGTGCTTGTGCTCAAGTTATGTAATGACACCCCAGTGCAAATATTCGCAATTATCTGATCAGTTATATCATGATACAAATGATTTATGATGACCCGTGATTGTCAGAGGAGACTGCCCCGTATCCCCCTGGTCTACTGAGACATGCTCTGCGTGACTTGTATCTAGATGGATCAAGATGGCGGTAGACTGAGATATTGAATTCGTCATCATGTTCAATGTATCTAAATAGAGAGAACATTATTATAAGATGTGATTTGGAAATGAAATGTCTTATCCCGATGAGAAAGAAGTTTTCACCGTGCAAGCTTCTTTTTCATTTGTTATAAGACATTTCACTGAATAAGAAATATGTTACGAAGTAAAAGAAATAATAATAATAATAATATTTGGGATTTATATAGCGCCGTTTCGGTCAGTATTGACTGGTCAAAGCGCTTCCGATATTATAGGATTTCCCGGCCAAAATCGGAATGATAGCGTTGGATTTAATTTTCTTTTATTTCAAATTCGTCATATTCCGCGAACTCGGAGATATCCCTGGTTTAAATTCCTTTTTCTTGCTTATGAATTCATGATGTTTTCATTTGAATGCGTGGTAGTTTCATTCTAATTGATGATAATTTGCTTTTTTTAGTGGAGCGGTCCTTCTATTAAGCACAAATCCGTTCTCGTTCTCTCGGCAGCATGACTTTATCGTTCGAATTCATTTCTAGTATATCAAATTAGCGCAATTTGCATTTCAATTTTCTCTAGGGCGTTTTCAGTGCTCATGATATTTTCTCTTTATTTGTTTATTCTCTTTTATCTACAATATTCTTTTTATGTACGTTTTATACAATCTTTGATCAATTTACTTCTCTCTTTATATTTCGTAGGAATTCATGCCATGCAATGGTTGATCAATGCAAGGACTTCCAATGATGATCAACTTAAGAATGAGATTAATCTATCAAGTAGTCTAAGCACATAAAATGAAAGTAATGAAAATGATGTATATATCTGTCTATATTGTGATTCATCTGATTTATATTCATCGTGGGTGACGGGGAAGGAAATGGTAACATAATATGAGTGGGGCTTGGAATATGAGTCTGTAAAATTGAGTGTTAAGCCATCATCTGCTGTCGGTCCAAAACTGTAAAAAGAAGCTAATTTTCTGAACAAGTCCCTAGATTGTAAAACACTTACCATGCATTCCCCTGTATTATTACCCTGCATTCTTAACTTTCAGAAAAAGAATTCCAGCCGCTAAGATTAAAAGCTAGAAATGACGCTCCGATGATCACTGATTATTTTGAATGCTAACTGACTCGTTTCTCAATCGAATGATAAGAACTCACAAATATTCGACAAACGTCGCAAATGTGATGAAAATAATAAAAAAATGAATGACAATTTGCACGGCAAAACGCTAATTCAAATGCAAAAAGTATTGATCACTGTTGATTCAAATGAAAATCCTGTGAATTTGGCCGGAAAATCCTATATCGCGGTCACTGGATGGCAATTCAAGCCTTAGCATCTAGGCAGCCAAATAGGCGCTCACATCATATCGGATAATGTGCTGCTGTGTCCTACCGGTCCCCAATCACACCTGGGTAGAGTGCAGCTTTGTGAATAAGTTTCTTGCTGAAGGAAATTAACGCCCTGGGTGGAACTCGAACCTGCGACCCTCTGGTTGAAAGGCGAGAGTCATGACCACTACACCACTACACAACGATTTGTAAAAAAAATAAAAATAAAAAAAATAATAAAAAATAATAAACACACACACACACACACACACATATATATAAATATTTATATATATACTGGATCTGCATGAAGATGAAAAAAAATCCTCCGCCACGGTTGATAAATAGCAAAAAAATAATGAAATTCAGAAAGAAAAAACGGCAGAGACCAACTATACAATGGAACAGGTTTCTTTAATTCATCAGACTGTCTGATGAATCATTTTACCTTTATATATAAATATAAATAAATTAATCAATATGAAAATAAAAATAACAAAATTATTAAAAATCATACCCCAAAAATAGAAGAGAAAATATCGGTGATACCCTTGAATAAAAAAAAAATGATACTGTCTGTTCAATTTTTTCAACGATTGTTATGTTTTGTCAACGTTCAATATATATAATTGAGAGACGCATTCTATGGTGTGTTTGGATATTTGTATTTTAAATAAGAATGGGAGATAGATGACACTACCCAAGAACATTCTAGAAGTCAACTGTAAACNTTATGAAAATCAGCAGTCATCATTATTCTTTTTCCGTTTCCAAGTGTTTTCATTTTATTTAATTTTCCGCAGTTTTGTAAAGATTGTGATAGTCTTCTGATCTACATGAATGGCGATAAATTACAAAGAGCCTGTATGAAGGCACGTCACTAGTGAGTGGTTGTGGGAAAACGTGAAGGGTCCAGTTACGTCATTTAATACTGACATTTGATGAAGAGTACAAAATGATGTGACACACTTGTCTCAGGGGGGAATAGTCATAAATATGCATCCAGTCAAGACGTCTATATATTTTACATCAACTCTTCACTGTCGAATCATGTCAAATGATAAAGTCACTTTTAAGGTGGGACTTTCATGACGAATAGTTATGACATGAAGATGGAAATTGTATTTTCATATTCTAAACAGTCAGAATAACTAGTAACATTAAACCACGTATAAACATTAAACACGCAGACAAAGCATTTGAGTGTTCTTAATACGAAATATTTCCATAAAATAAAGTAGATCATTGGACAATAGATCCGTACTACGAGCATTGAACCTCTGTGGACACAACAATTACACGCCTGTTCCGAAAGTGTGTGTGCAGGCACAAAATGTAAATTAATAAATATGCACATCATTTAATAATTTGAAGAAAAAAATGGAGCTGCAGCTTGAATGATTGTCAAAGTTGTATAAAAAAAAAATGTTATATCAAACGACATATTCATATGACATTGGGAAGCAAGCTTTTAAAGAGGAGAGTACATGGTAGAACAGTTGTTTAACATGAAACGAACATGACGAACGAGTATCAAGTAACCCAAGACACGCTGCATCACAAAGAGGAGGGCAAAGTTCTCCCACCCTTTCAATTTTCTACCACAACTAACCCCCTCCCAACAATGGAATCGGGGTGAAAGCTACATGTCACCATCAAAATCATTATGTCAATGAACTTTCCATTATAATCTGGATAGAGAGGGGCAAGGGGGTGTGGACTTGGGGTATATAGACGGGTTAGAGACACAGCAAACCCTCCGAAGTGATTTTGCTCTATTGAAACGGCGATTTGGGATTGTCGCTGATTTAGAGCGGTGGGTTTAACAGAGTGCGACGGGAGCACACTGGCACGCGACGCAGTCCCCTCGCGCCGCTCCTCAGGTAAACCGCGCAAGGCAGCCATATAAGACCTTATTCTATACTCTTTACCTCACGCCCAGGATTAGCAAGCCTGCGTAAATTCATGTTGTTGAAGT
>BQKZ01000944.1:72434-85231 GCA_036244855.1 Temnopleurus reevesii
AATCAGTTGGTGTAGTAGCATAAAACAATCGACCCCATAAGCATTAAAAGAAAAGGTTACTGTATTGAATTTATTAATCTGATCGAATCTTATGATACATCAGAAGAAGACTTTTACGAATCACGAATCTTACTCCACACAGTCAGTGAAACAATGTCACATCATGCATGTTCTGAAAGGCTCGCTCGGAACCTAAGTCGGACGACGGAGCCTAAATCGATGGGTGACGAGCCGTTTACTTGCTTCTAACTCCTTAACAAGTTATCCTCGTTAGCTTAGCTAAAGTTATTAAGAGAAAATATTTGTGTTCAATATAGCAATATGCAAATTATATTCTTCGAGTTGAGATCCCCTTTTGAAAGTGTATTTCTGGCTATACACAGATACGCTCTGGTTTAGCCAACGCTTGCATGTGGGTATGTCAGAACGTTCAGTCATATACGCCGGCTATAAACACACTGGTGTGACTGAAACACGAATGTGCATGTATGACTGATCATATGCCAATCTAGACCGCCCTGGAACTTATGGGGTTTTCCCCAATGTAATAAACGAATATTCAGACTGAAAGTTAAAGGAATCAAACAAAAACAAAGAAGGTCTCTAGAAAAAAAAGTATCTTCTTTAAAAACTTGAAATGGCTTTTGTTTCCACGCCATAGCCGTGTGAATGTAGGATGGATAGCTGAAGCCATACAGCCAATCAAAGTACCGTGAGAACATTGGTTTAGAGGATGGTATCGACAAACACAGGAGAAGCCATTCAGAGAAAACGCTTATCCTATAAATTTGTCTTAAACAATACCACAAACGTGCTTCGTTTGTTTTTGCTTATGCTCTGACTAGCTGGCTCTGAACACGTATAATTTGAGGATTACAAACAAAGCAAAAACGATATGATCTAAAAGAAAATAATGATGTAAATATTATTTATGCAATCCATTAATATCATAATTTAAATCGTTGGAACTACATGTAGACATGCCATTGAGGTATGTCAAAGAGAGCAGTTCCTTATGAACTGTATATTATTAAAATCATACTTATCCACTAAATTATCGTTTCATCTTCAATACGGTACTTGTCATGATTTAAAACTAAAAATTCCTTGATCATACTTGTTAAATATAGATTTTACTGCATTCATTGCTAAGCAGTACTTTACTTTAAAGAGAAAAAAGGGTTTTAAAAGCACTGCAATATAATCAGCCAATTGTCGAGAAGTGACGAACGTAGGTCAACACCACGTCATCATGTCACGTGATCCAAAGTTGGCAATTTGCTAAATATATAACTGTTTTAAAAATCATAGGATATTTTTCAAATTCGATGTGTATTGTAACAAATGGTTGTTGTCAAATATTTATTTAATCTCATATACAATTGTTTCATTATTGTTACTAAATTATTTATATTTTCTTTATTTTGTATATTTTGTTTGATATAACACAATGTGTATGAAAAAAAATGTAATCAGAACAAAATGTTGGCTGTACATGTCAATGACGTTCAAATGAATAAATTCCAAATTCCAAATTCCAATCAGAACAAAATGTTGGCTGTACATGTCAATGACGTTCAAATGAATAAATTCCAAATATTCATCTTTTTCTGATTCTTGAGCTTTCAATTGAAACAAGATATTTTGGCTTGAAGTAACCGTTTAAGTTTGAGTCTGATCACATGTATATGCGACTACACTCTGTGACGATATCCATTATGTATGCGGGTTGTGTGTCGGTATTCATGCAACGTGCTTGTGCTCAAGTTATGTAATGACACCCCAGTGCAAATATTCGCAATTATCTGATCAGTTATATCATGATACATATGATTTACGATGACCCGTGATTGTCAGAGGAGACTGCCCCGTATAAACCCCCTGGTCTACTGAGACATGCTCTGCGTGACTTGTATCTAGATGGATCAAGATGGCGGTAGACAGAGGTATTGAATTCGTCATCATGTTCAATGTATCTAAATATAGAGAGAACATTATTATAAGAGGTGATTTGGAAATGAAATGTCTTATCCCGATGAGAAAGAAGTTTTCACCGTAAAAGCTTCTTTTGTTTGTTATAAGACATTTTACTGAATGAGAAATATGTTACGAAGTTAAATAAAACTAGCATTTTAAAAATAATAATAATAATAATAATAATAATAATAATAATAATAATAATAATAATAGTAATAATAATTACAAATAAAAATAAAAAAAAAAAAAAAAAAACATATATATATGTATATGAAGATGAAAAAAAAAATCCTCCGCCACGGTTAATGAATAGCAAAAAAAAATAATGAAATTCAGAAAGAAAAAACGGCAGAGACAAACTATACAATGGAACCGGTTTCTTTAATTGATCAGACTGTCTGATGAATCATTTTACCTTTATATATAAATATAAATAAATTAATCAATATGAAAATAAAAATAACAAAATTATTAAAAATCATACCCCAAAAATAGAAGAGAAAATATCGGTGATACCCTTGAATAAAAAAAAAATGATACTGTCTGTTCAATTTTTTCAACGATTGTTATGTTTTGTCAACGTTCAATATATATAATTGAGAGACGCATTCTATGGTGTGTTTGGATATTTGTATTTTAAATAAGAATGGGAGATAGATGACACTACCCAAGAACATTCCAAAAGTCAACTGTAAACTTGATTCATTGTGATTTGTCTCCGCTTCAGAAACCAGTGTTATTATTTTGTTGAATAAATGTTGATGCAGTCGGAAAGATTAATATTTGTATAATTGTCAATTGGTAAAATATTTCATCCCCTTTTATTTCATGGTATGTCCCAATAATAGAGTGTGGTGTGAACAACTTTATGCCAAAGTGACGCCCAACACCTTTTTCACTAACTGAATTTGATTTTCACCGAGGTGTCATACTCTTGCCAGTCGACAAGTTTGAATAATAATGATGAATCTATATGAACTTTTATGCATATTTTACAGATTATCTAAACATGTCGTTTTTACTGCAATGTTACTATATTGCTCAGAAAATTAAGTTGTAAGAGTTTATAACCCATACCGACAACAAATCAAGGAAAAAGTAGTAACCATTATTAAGTCGAAACTAGTAAGTAATGACAAATAAGAGCTATTGATCCGCACCTTTTTCGATTAAGTTAAACGCATATCTTTAATTAAACGCATATATGTAATACCCTCCTAGAACAAACGATGCGAATTGGAACATTGGTTTCAAAACGTTTACAAAAATCCGGCTGGTTTTTTAAAACAAGCTAAATATTGAGAAGCGTACTTGTAAATTCCAGTACTGGCAATCCCTTTGATTAGAAGGATTTTTGTTGTTCAAGGGAGACGGTTACTTTTTATCTTGGTGTTGTTTTTATACATGTGTAAAATGTATTTAGGATCTAAAGTATGTTTAAGCATCGAAAGTATTTTCTATAAATATCATTTGCTACTCTGGGCCGTGTTTTTCTCACTTCTGCGATCAATCTATTATTATCATGATATTTGTCTATTTCCATGATGACATAAAGATACAATAGAATTAAACAGATGTCAGTCAAATAATGATTTGTAATAACTGTGTTTTAGACTTTAAAAAATCATATTGGTTCTCTTCTAATACGTTAGAATAAAATAACCTACATGGAAGAAAGGAACCAAAATGTGTTTTGGTTAGTTTCTTTTAACGATCGCATGACTTAATTTCCTGATATCATACTTAATTGAATCTCAATGCGGTCTAAAGAAAAAAATCATTAATTAGTCTTAAATAAGTAAAGAAACAAATCAAACAACAACACATGAGTTCCAAAATGGTCATGTAACTATTTTTCTTTATAATGTGTGTGACCGTAAGATAAATATTAATTACTTCACTATCAGTGCTTTCCGTTTTCCATTCTTTATCCATTTCATGCTTTTGGTTTTGGAAAATAGTAAAGTTTTGTGGTTGAACGTGATCTGTTAGCATATCTCTTGCTGTGAATTAAGGACGCTGAAATTTATGGGCGTTTTTTGTTGATATTCCTATTATCATCTTCAACTCATGCTGAAGATATACTAACCTATCTCGTCGAATCGTTGGCAACAATTGCATTGTATACAAGCATGTGTGCCCTACATAAAAGCATGAGGTATTTTCAAAGGGCAAGTTCTCACTGCTGAGCTTTAGAATAATATCTCAATTTCGTTAGAAGGATCTTTACATTTCTGTCCCTCGAGCAATTCAAGTTTTACTAGCTCAGAATTATAACAGAAGATTACGACTTAGAAAAAGTGTAAATATAATTATGTTCATGTTATGAAGATTAGACGAAAATCTATTAGTGAAACTTTTAAACATTCAAGCTAAAATAGTATTACAATGGTGGCTCGTTTACATGTTAATGCTCTTTAAATTTGAGCGATTAAAAGAAGTCTATATCAATTGTGATAGCGGAAATACCTGGGGGAAAAAAGGAATTATTCATTTATCATGTTTATGAGTCGGGTTAACATTCCCAGTTGGTTTAAAGTGGTCATTAAGTATTTCAATCGAATTCAATTCGCTTTTTAACAATAAGTTGGGTAAAGTTTTGTTCTTAATCGAAAGATTGAATTAGGAAATTATCTTAACAGAATTCAAATCATGAAAAATAACAATCTGACTTGATCTAAAAAGATGTTGACCTGATCACTATGTTAATAATTTTCATATTCGTCGGCCATCACATTCGAAATAGGTAGATTATATCTTAATCGCTCGTATTTAGAGAGAACTCTTACAAGAAAATTCTCTGTGTAATGTTACCGGTTCACAAGTTAGCCACATGTCTTCCCAATGAGATAAAGTAATATGTCATCAACAATCATCAACAGCTCTAGGCTAATGACTTAGCCGAGTGTTGACAGACTAAAATCTGGCTAAAAACTGGATAAGTGTGAAAAGAGTATCAGTGTTGGGTAAAACCTTTGTCAGTGATTTAAGGCGATGTGAACACGGTCCATAAGGGACAATACACGCGGTAGGACTCCAAGTTCATCTAAAGATGATGGTAGCCTTGACCAGGTCTGAGCTAGACTCTATGTCTACCAGGAGACGGTAACACTCAGAGGGGGCAATAACGCACCCCTCCACAACAAGAGACTCTCATCACTAACAGAAGAAGACCTCAGTCAGTGTCCCGCTGTCTCTTTTTACTGCCTCTGCATTACAAGTTTCTTCTCTTTTCGATTTCCAACCAAATTCAGTCGTTTCTGAATGAATGTTTGGTGAGAGCGAAGGAGTAGGCGTGTAAAGCCACACCAATGAATAATAATTTTAGAATTTCAGAAATGTTTTGAACCAGTTTTTATAAAATAGTGGGATGCAACTAGAATAAAGGATTGTATATGAGTATCGTAGACATGTTAGTAAGAGTCTCAAGTCAGGGGTTAAAACCAGGTTCAAATTTTTGTGATTTTGACTTTTTTCTCTGTCTATAATGTTTAATTCCCATCTTTATTAATGGTTTATGCATTTGCTGAATCAGTTGCCTCGTAAAATAGAAGAAAGTTTTGACTCTGATAGCATTGTCACTAAGAGCAACTTTCGTGTAAAACAACACATTGTTTGTGCGTGTTGGGGTGGATGTGATGGGGTAATCTGCCCCAAATGGGTCTGCATATATCATACATGATATTTTAATAATTTGCATTTATAAATTTGTGTTTTATATTACTATAATGGTATAAGACGGTTATTTCAGAATTAAATACATTTTATGTCATAATCATATTAATTGAATATTAAATTGTTAGCATTTTATGAACAGTATCTGGCCGACGCACTTAGGAAAATTGGTACGATATTTCTCCTCGCACCGGGAACACCCCGTTGGGTGGAATATTACATTTCTTTTATAAAGTATACAGCAAAATTGCTCCTTTTCCTTAGTGTGCACGATCGATTAAGGCCATCGGCCCGTATTCTGATGTCAGGTTTAACTTAAACTAGAGTTTAAATCTGTGGTTTAAGTATGGTAAGTCAAAAGAGCCAAAACTCTTTTTAAATAGTATAATTTTTATGTTAACTGCTCTCTTTTCCCATGCTCTCATATTGTAGACAACTGTTTAATTTGTTATTCCAAGACAGTTTTTAATACTATGAGTGCGAAATATCCTGGTAAATTAAACACTGACTGTTATAGATTCAAGCCTCTTTTGGCTTACCATACTTAAACCACAGATTTAAACTCTGGTTTAAGTTAAACCTGACATCAGAATACGGGCCATCGAGTTTAATATACAAGCTTTTTAATTCAGGCCCATTTTAGCGCAAGTTGGTTTTTACACCCTGGATATAAACAGTCGGTGTTCATCCATGCTTGAATCAAAATTGATTATATAAATGACACTTGACAGATACGTTTATGGAGTAACTATAACTATGATCGTGGATAATTATATCCACGGATAGTAACTTTTCTTTATTAAATCAAATTATTAAATTCNAATTTTTGTGATTTTGACTTTTTTCTCTGTCTATAATGTTTAATTCCCATCTTTATTAATGGTTTATGCTTTTGCTGAATCAGTTGCCTCGTAAAATAGAAGAAAGTTTTGCCTCTGATAGCATTGTCACTAAGAGCAACTTTCGTGAAAAACAACACATTGTTTGTGCGTGATGGGGTAATCGGCCCCAATGGGTCTGCATATCATACATTATATTTTGTTTTATATTATTATAATGGTATAAGATGGTGATTTCAAAATTAAATACATTTTATGTCATAATCATATTAATTGAATATTAAATTTTTAGCATTTTATGAACAGTATCTGGCCGACAAACTTAGGAAAAGTGGTGCGATATTTCTCCTCGCACCGGGAACACCCCGTTGGGTGGAATATTACATTTCTTTCATAAAGTATATAGCAAATTACTCCTTTTCCTCAGTGTGCACGATCGATTCAGGCCAATGAGCTTAAACCGGTATATTAGTTCTTGGGAGAGATGGCGCTTCAGATATTTAACTACTTTGTGAGCTGCAGTAAAAGTATTACCATAATGCAGTTTTTCAATGGCAAATTAGAGCATGTTCATAGTTTGTTTGAATAAAATCGACACAAAAAATGATGCTGCGGTCGCTCTCCCCAGCACAACATGCTTCACGTAAAATATGAACGCGAACTCACACACCGCAGACAATACCACCGATCGCTCCGCCCATTCCGGGCCGACGCTCCCCCGTGCGAAAGCACCTAGCACACCGTAGGAATAATGGCTGATTAGCGTGTTCGACGTAAAATACCCCAGAATACGTGCAACAATATTTTCCTAATTTCGTACACAGTTATATTTATGCATGTAAACCAACTTGTGAATAAATCAGCTCGTTTCAAATCACTTTCTGCATCCCGGTCATTACGAATCTCTTTTAATTTAGGCCCATTTTGGCTCAAGGTGGTTTTTACACCCTGGATATAAACAGTCGGTGTTCATCAATGCTTGAATCAAAATTGATTCTATAAATGACACTTGACAGATACGCTTATGGAGTAACTATAACTATGATCGTGGATAAATATATCCACGGATAGTAACTTTTCTTTATTAAATCAAATTATTAAATTTTTGACAGTCATTTTAAAGGCATAAATTGTTTATACACTCGGTAGTTCCTTTATTTTCCTCTCTCATACACCTGTCATACAATCTATACAAAATGTAAGAATGAAAACGTTTCATTCCATCGCTGCACTATATATCAGAACATTAAAATGTATCTGACAAAATGATATTTATCAGATGAGATATGCAAGAGCATATGCATTTTCAAATCCAAATGTATCGCTTCATTTGGATAGCTATGCTCTTACCTCTACCTCCAACCCTCTTGGTCTAATTACGGGTTTAAACGTCTCCACCGTACACCCATCGATCTTCATTTAAGTCTTTTCCTTTTAACTCTTACATGATGGGCCTGTTGGCCATCTGACGAGACATCAGCTTTACGTCACTTTTCAAATGGAGAAAAGGAGCTGAGTGTATTAAAAGGAGCTAGGAAATAGCTTGGTTTCGGATTAATAGGTTTAGACTAATCGCATGAAGAAAGGTCCGGAGGCCCACTGAACAAGCCCCAGTTACTCGGACCATTGAATATGATGGGGGTCCCTTTGTATTGACTCCACAACAGCACTATTGAGTGGCTGCCTTACCTGACAAATGGCCCATTTCGATTGCCCATCTCGCTCGATAACTACTCTCGTTTGTGGGGCGGATGATTTGTCAGTCAAGCTTAGCCCCTTAACAATAACTGAAGTGAAAGTTGGATGACAGAGTTGAGATGATATGACCTTGATGTAAAGATCAGGTATGAATAGACCTTTAACCACTCTCACTTTCAGCGTCGGTATCGAGTTATACAGGGGAGAGAAGGGGGTAATTATTTCTACCCACTGCCAGTTTTATATCCTTAGCGGTCTTATTATGATCAAGCAGTGAAACTCCTCCAGGTATCAATAACGATATGTGATGTAATAATAATACCTCTTATTTACCCAGGGTAGTCATTTTCAGCTGTAAGCTGTTCTTCCATGGACCCTGCATAACATAAAGTTCGTATTACCCTTCTCCATTCTAAAATCCGAGCGTCTGGCAAGAAGGCAGATGGTCCCATTGTTCATTAGTCTTTGGTATGCTTCGGCCGGGGATCGAACCCACGACATTCCGTTCATGGGGCAGACGCTGTAACACTGAGCCACACGCGTCCGGTCTGAGAAGAATAATTGTTAGTACAAACAGAATAGTCGGACTTGTTTGAAACGAAAATTACAATTCATGTCTGCCTATCCTCTTTATCCCTTTATTTCCGACATTTTAATTCTTCTCCAAGAGTAAAGTATCGATTCATATGAATAGTATAATAATAAGCTTGATTATCATCATCATCATCATTATCATCATCATTATCATCATTATCATCATCATCGTCATGATCGTCATGAACATCATCATCATCATCATCATCATAATCATCATCATCATCATCATCATCATCATCATCATCACTGCCGGTAAGTTTCTAGTCCCCCTTTCTGACCCTTTCCCCCTGGCCTCCCTCCCACATACACACATCCATACACGCACACACAAACACACACACACACACACACACGCACCTATAATCACTAACGCTCTCTTTCCCTTCTCATTTATCCTTACTAAAAGACTATCTGCCCCAGAAAAATCCAAACATTCAGACGATCAGATAGAAAAAAAAACGTTTAAAGTATTAAAACCTGACAGGAAGTAAGAATGTAATAAATATTCCAATTACAATGATTGAACTATATATTTTTTTAATATTTCTTTACCGCATTCGTCATAATAACCATCTAACTTAATATAAATTTTAAGGAGTTTGTCATTCATTAATAAATATTCAAGCCTTTAACATGTTTTTGATTTATTTCTTAATGTAAATATCATTTTGAAATTTTCAACTTTTGAGAGAACAGAAAAGGAAAGAAAGAATACATGAATTTCAGTCATGACATATGTAATGCATATCCTGTCAGTAAACTTTTTATAGCTTTATTGTTTTTAAAAATAAGAATCCGTCTTACTTCGTGAATGCTTATTTTTTTTAATCTCCAAAAGGTTGAATTCCTAAATGTATCTGTACCCATGTGTATGGACGATTTTTCTTTCGCGTTAAACGTTTGAAAGGGGGGGTGGGGTAAATAATTAGATATAATAAACTGCTCACAGAGACGTGAATGACATACGTCATATCACGTGACCCATCGTTGCCAATCGGCATGACAAATAGCTGGAATATTCAATGATAGACTAGCGTAGAAAAAAGAGATCTTGGACAAGGGACAATAATGATATCCATTTGCCTATAGATATTATAGGTTCACTTAAGTTTTTAAAAAAATTGTGTGTTGATGAACAGTCCATAACCGTTGAAAGGTGATATTCTGATGATTTTCTTTCTTTGAACGCTAGTTTAGTGAACCTGTGCGCTATACAAGTAGCCACCATTATTATTATTACTATAACCGCCGCTGTCAGGTGTTTCTGACGACTAAATCAATTGTTTCTATCAATATCAAAATATGAACGGGAGGAAGGTGGCTCATAAACAATATGAGTGGAAAATTGATTATGGCAATAGATAACAATCCTAGAAAACTTGATGGGATAGGCTATAGGCTATTTTTAAGTGAAAGTGAGCAAATGCATGTGTGTGTATGTGCAATTGAGTGTGAGTAAAAGATTGTGTGTGTGTGAGTGTGTGTGTGTGTGTGTGTGTTCGTGTGTGTGTATTGGTATGGGATGAAGAAGAAATGAATATTATCGTGAATGCAACGCAATTACATTTCTAAGTATGTTAATATAAATGCAAAATCAATTTCTCGCAAAATAAAAAAAATAACCTCATCGTTTTTCATCGGCAAGTTTGAATTTTGATCCTCCCCCTTACAAGAAACGATATGTCTATATTAAGCAGAGAACGAATGGCTAACTCTCCGTGTTGAGTTGACTCAGTGCTGCTGTTCCTTGTTGGCTGTCCAAACAAAATAACACCCCCACGCCAATACCGCTCTCACCTCGCAGCTCACACGCACTCCAATCACAAACCATACTTATTAATTTCTCTTTGAGGCACCAAAATGAGAAATTAATAACCAAAGAAAGAGGCAGTAATGCACGGCTAACTATGTTATCTTAAATGCATTGTATATCTTCATTCTGAAGAGGTGTAGCAGAGATCGAATTCTAAAAATCGAGAGAGCGGTGTGGTGATTGTTTGCCTGGCCACTCGAAGGTTGCAGAGGGCGTAAGGGTTTATTCAGTGACAGGTGCCCATTTCGGGTTTGGCTGGTAAAAACCTGTCTAGTATATTTGAAAATAGGAAATGGCAATCAAACATTAAGATTACCATGCACGAGATAGAAAGATTGATGATTTTGTTGTCTACGTATAGAACAGATTTATACGAAACGAGACAAACCCACTCCATATGACTTATTTTTATGTCCTAAAAGGGAATTTCACCCTGACATAAATGTGCTGTCAGTATTAGATAGATAATAATAATAATAATCAACTCTTTATGAAGAATTCTCTAAGCGCTCTACAATTGCAGCATTATTACCCTGGCTTTAGCCCGGCAGCCACTTCATTAGCGCAGTTGGCGTTTTAAGGAATAAATATTCCTACCAGGTACCCATTCACCTCACCTGGGTTGAGGGCAGCACAATGTGGATGAATATCTTGCTGAAGGAAATTAACGCCATGGGTCACGGCGCCTCCACATATAGATAGATAGATAGATAGATAGATAAAGGGTTTATTAACTAAAAGTCCTTGCAGCTAATAGCTGACTTATGATTTCAATTTACAGAGTAAAACCTAAATGAGACATGTGAAATATACAATTATTATTCGAATATCCCGAGGTCTAAAAAAGTATACTGGAATTATATTTCAGGGAATAGGCTAGTAATACTATTTTTCCGAGGGGTCAAGCCTCCGAGGAAAAATAGTTTCCATTGCTAGAAAATCCACAGATTTACAATTCCAATATACCGGCTTTCGAAGTAAACACTGAGGAAGGATTATACATGTAATGTGTACGTTATATTACCATTTTTTTTACCGAAACAGTATTAAGGCTTTGAGTGTAATATTGCTTCTCTTTATCAATGGGCTCATACACGTAAATGCATCTGTAGATGATACGATAACAGTGAATTCCACGAAGAATAAAGAAGTAAGATATTTCGATAACTACCATTTCAATATACAATAATAAAGGTATTTGTTAATATATTGATGCAACTACTCCAAAGGCCGACTCTAAAGGCTGACTCACAATTCAGCGGGTTTTTTTTATTGACTTTCTTATTGATTGTCCGATTTTGTATGTTTATTTTTCTGCCCTTGTTTGGAAAGAAATATTAACTGAAATTGACGTTGAGTAAGAATTGTAAAACAAAGCAAAAAAAATCTCTTTGTGTCATATCTAAAATATTCTTTGATTTGATTTGATTTGATTTATTTATTTTCATTTCGATAACAAACAATGAAAAAAATTAAGAGTGAACAATTTCGAGTACACATACATTGAAAAAGATTACAAAGAAAATCGAATACAAATATTTCCAGGACAATTGCTTACAAATGAAGAGTTGGTTTAAACGACCAAGTATTCATGATTTCGAAATGGAGGAAGGTGCATGAAAAAGCAAAACTTGTAATACGCACATCCCCAGATTATTTTATAGATCGGAGATTGAACAGGCGAGAATGGGTTTGGTGAGTCAGACCATAGATGGCGCTATTGTACTATGCGAGTTACTGTAACATCAAAATATATACACAAAATTGGATGGCCCAGCAAAATGTTAGGTCACATAGCGACCAATCATCAACCCAAATGGACGAGATATAATCTGCTTAAGTATCTTAACTCATTAACTACTGGAACCTGATGATACCTGCACGGAGTGTGTGGAAATTACATATTTCAGGAGTTAATGGGTTACAAATGTTGTTGACAGGCATTAAAAAAAATGGTTTTTTTTTTTATTCATTCTGTCAATTTGGATTTTAAAGCGTTTACCATTCACTACTGTATAGTTACGCCTTCTCATTAATCTTAATTGAGATATGTACAAACAATTTAAAGAAACACGAATCCAACATATAATATGGTTCAGGATTTATCGACTTTGGATGTAAAGATCACAAGCATTGACACCTTTATCTATAGTACTCATTTTTATAACGTTACAACTGATGCTGTTTGCACTATATCT
>BQKZ01000944.1:97937-113383 GCA_036244855.1 Temnopleurus reevesii
GAAATTCCTTGTAATGCGGAGCGCCGTAATGGCTGCCAGCTAGAGCCGGGTAATAGTGAGTGTAAAGCTTTCAGCGCCATGAGCACCGATAAGGTGGACCTGTGCGCTATACAAGTAACCACCATTATTATTATTATTACTAGGATATTCCCAGACGGAAGGGGAAATTTACATGTTATGTATGCTTCCATGCCTGAATCCAAGGCCTATAAACCGGTGTAAAATAACGTTTTCATATCGACGGGCCTGCTGGCAGAACGGTTTGCACGAACTATAACGCAGCTACTATAGGTAAATGAAATGAGACGCATTATCATAGGTTTCCGGTCAAATTTAAAACCCATTGACCAAATTAAATTTGGCATAGTCCATTTTACTGCGGGTATTAATAAATTATGTTGGAAAAGGGTGAATGAACTGGTGGAGGGCAGAGGGGGGTGGGGCCAAAAAAAAAATCCCAGTATGAGTTGCCAGTTTTCCTTTTGTCAAACGAAACTCCCTTCTCCCATTTGCCAAACAGATTGAGATTAATAGTAACCTAATTCTTCTGAAAAAGTTGTATTGCCATGGTTTAAAGGAAAATTTTGCCGCTAGGTCAATAATTACACCCCCCAAAACTAATTGCACCCAATGAATCGCCTCCTAATGATGACGCACGTATATGCTTTTACTAAATGAATTTTGTGATAATTTTCACTTATTCACAAGGCATAAATAAATACATTCTCAGGTAAGCGAGCATTTCAAACATACACGAAGTAGGGGTGAGTACCCTCGAAATTCCAATGTTACAAAATGTGCCCTTGAGTTAAATCTGCCCTTTTCTTAATCAAACCAAAAGAACACAAATCATTTTTGCTAATTCACAAGACTTCATTTGATAGATTCTCCGGATAGTGGGTATTCACATACCGAGGGGCATCATAGGGATTGGGCATGGGCAATTTCCCCCCCCCCCCCCCCCCCGCCGAAGAAAAAAAATCGCAAATTGAGAAATAACCCTTTTTAGAATTGCCTATTTTTTCGGAAGTAAAAAGAAATAAAACATAACGAGTCATTTTTTTTCAGTAAAGGTGCATTTTAAAGGTTCATTTACTTTCTGTTTCGACAGGCATGCAACCATTGTTATTTTATTCTCATACCATTTGCATCGTTGATACATACAGCTAGGTCTTCGGAACTTAGGCAACACTAAACTGTTGAATTCTCCATCTCATTCATGTGATGCTAAATCGCTCTTCCTCTAATGTTCTAAAAATACTCGGGCAATAGAATTAGCAACCTTTATAAGTATTACTACTATTGTTATTATTACTATTATTGCTATTATTATTATTATCGTCATTATCATTACTATCATTATTATCATTATCATCATTATTATTAGTATCAATACTATTACTGCTACTATTCTTACTTTTGTTATGCCTATTACATGTATTATGATGATTAGTATTACTAGTAGTAGTAGTAATATCATAATAATAATTACGACTACTAATATTGATAATGATATGATTATTACCATTTTCCTTTATAAATTTTTCGTCATTATCATTGTAATTATTATCATTGTTGTTGTTATCCATCATCATTATATTCATCTAAGTATTTGATTTAGTTTCAGCATGTCTCTCCAGCCCGTGTCTTAATGATGGATCTTGCGAGGAGACGACACAAGGATTCAACTGCACGTGCTTAGGTGGCTACGGCGGGCAAAAATGTGATGGTTAGTGTTATTGAAGTATAGAAACAACAGTTATCCTGTTATAACCTATGTGAATACCATTTATAAAGAATTGCGCGTTATTACGGTATCAAACGAACATGTAAAATATTGAATTATGATTGGAGTGAAAAAAACCAAAAACGTTTGTATGCCTATTTTGCTTCGATAGGTTCATCTTCATCATTCCATCTGTTTGGACAACGTATGTTATCATTAATATAATAATCAGATATTCTGACTATTTTTGTTAGTATCAATACCGTGTTGGTTTATTAGGGCTTCTGATATTATTATTACTATCACTACCATTATTCCTGTAATTGTTGTCGTTTATGGATTCAAACAATGTAGTTTCGGCTCCGTTCATCCAGTCGTTAAGGCTTCATGTTGAAGGTAGATCTGAAGGAGTAGTCACCTTCCCATCGACATCTGATCCTACCAAGCACATCCTTATCTCCCAAGCCAACTGGTCCAGCAACAAATCGCGGCTTGTCTGCCACTACTTGGGCTATGAAGGTATTTATTTTATTCATTGTTTAAAAAAAATTATGCTGAAAACGTCGCAGCTTTCATGTTTTTTTTTCAATCTTGATTAATCATATTTGTCTCCAGGCGATTATTTTTTTTTCACTATCAAAGATTAGCAACCCCTATCCTCTCCGACCCCCCCCCCCCCCCCCGCCCCCTTTGAGGAGCTGACAAGCATNTCTCCCAAGACAACTGGTCCAGCAACAAATCGCGGCTTGTCTGCCACTACTTGGGCTATGAAGGTATTTTAATTTATTCATTAAAAAGAAAATATGCTGAAAACGTCACAGCTTTCATGTTTTTTTTTTCATCGTCACAATTCATCAAGATTCACAACCTTTATCCTCTCCAAACCCCTCCCTTTTAAGATCTAATAGTGGCTTGTTTATTTCCATAGTGTTATTTTATTATTGAAATCATAAGGAACTTAAAATGAAAATTAAGAGATGCATACAAATCAAATAATTACCATCTCGTGGTGTAGTGGTTTTGACTCTCGCCTTTCAACACGAGAGTCGTAGGTTCGAATCTCACCCATGGCGTCAATTTCCTTCAGCAAGAAATTTATCCAAATTATGCTGCACTTAACCCAGGTGAGGTTATGGGTTCCGGTAGGAAGAAATTCCTTGAATGCAGTGAGCGCCGAATGGTAGCCGTGCTGTACCCGGGTAATAATGTACAGAGCGCTTAGAAACACTTCAGCGCTATATAAATATTGTGTATTATCATTATTCCTTCTCTGTTTTTTAAAAGGTGTATATGCTACGGTTGGTGGTGACCTCTTTGAAATGACGTCACTAGACAGTACATTAGGGGTTGCGACTGTGTCGTGTCCAGTGGATGCAAGGAGCATTACAGACTGTTGGTATGATGAATGGACGGTCAATCAGAACAGACAGGAAACCATTGCAGTTGTATGTTGTTCGGGTATGTCAATATCATAGCGGCAATGTATCAAATAGCAATGTCTCTACTGGGGATTATTGCTAGTTGATTTTTTTTATTTGATCTTACATAATCTATTTTATTTGGTTTATTACATAGAAACAGTGTCATTTGGATACGCTTTATCGTATACAAAGTAATTAGCGTTACATCAATGCCAGCGAATAATTCAAAGTATCTTGAAAATTCCTTACGCCCCCCCCCCCTCAACCCTCATTTTCAAGAAATTCCGCGGTTCCTTTACTTGTCCCTGTACTTTTCATATTAAATGACGTTCTTGTCACAGTTGGCATGTACAATATCCTATTTTCGTTTTTGTTTAATTTGAATGGCCAATAATATCTCAAAAGGACATGAAAAGTGACCCTCAAATTAATTTATGTGAACAAGCTTGATTATGTTCAATTTCTAATTTGAAGATATAACATGGAGAATTCAAAACAAGATTATACGTTTACGTTTTTCGTCATTCGTAGATTTAAAAGAATAATGATGGTCATTAAGTGACATTAAAACAACTTCAAACTGGGTGAAGCAGGTTTCATTTGATAGAACACTTAAATGAAGAGTCTAGCAAAAACAATATTTGTTCAACTGTAGTAGAAAAATGCGATCAATAAACCAAAAAAGGTTTGAGAGAAATCGGACCACTTGTAACAATTCATCGGATTTGGGTTTAATACTCCCTAGACCATCATATTGGAAAATGTCAAGCTTTATGTTAAAATGTATCTTCGGCTAATACACATTGTGCTGCACTTGACCCAGGTGAGGTGGATGGGTACCAGCAAGAAGGATTTCCTTGGATGCAGTGAGTGCCTAATGGAAGCCCTGCTATAGCCGGGTAATAGTGCACAAAACGTTTATCAGTGTCAAATTGGGGCAGCATCAAAACAGTGACTGACTGACCTGGATGGTGTTTCACCAATATAAGAAAGACTTTAAGATGGACTGGTATCCCTTCTTGTGCGTAATGGTTCACACTTTTAAGAACATTCAGCGCAAGAACTATACCAGTCGAACTTAGAGTCGTTCTTAAAGTCTTTCTTATCTTGATGAAACACCGCTCTGGGCATTAAGTTATAGCAGACTTGAAGAACGACTTTACGCGCGACTGGTATCACTTCCTGTGCTGAATGGTCAATAATCTATTACGCGTATTGCACTCGATTTGGTGAAACACTGCCCTGGCCGGTTGCACCGTTTGCTTAGATATACTAATCCTGCTTATTCTTGTATACAGTAAACCTGTGCAACACGCCACTCGGAACCCCTGTAGGTTTAGAGAGTGGAACTATTGCTGATGATGAAATACGTGCATCGACTGTTCACGGAGAGCATTACCATACCGGGAGAGCTCGTTTGAACAGTCCTACAGCATGGATCCCTACAAGTGACGACCAATCCACTCCTTGGATTAAGGTCCAGCTACCGTCTATCTACGTCATAGCCTCCGTCTCGACACAGGGTCGGGCTGATGCGCGTCAGTGGGTCACCTCATATACTGTAGACTCGAGTATGGACGATGAGATCTGGACTGTATACAGGGATGTCTACCAATCTACGCCCAAGGTATCCCATCATATGTTTGTACATGTTTCAGTTGACCTTTATTCAGCTCTTTAAGGTCCAGGTACACCAAACACGGCACGGCATAACGTCATCGTATTTACAAGGTATCTTGGTCCTTGCCAGTGCGCTCCTCCACGCACAGGATATAATATACAATGGACCAATCACAGGGAGACATCGCGAAAATACCGTGCCGCGCTTGGTGTGCCGGGCCTTTAGACTGAACAATTTCCTTCACATACATTACTGTGATACCCAGCCTGGCGTTTATGCCCCGTCACATGGAGGCCCGGAAGCAACACGATTCAACACGACTCTTTGTTAATTCACATTTAACCGCCTCAGAACAAAGAGTCGTGTTGAATCGTGTTACTTCCAGGGCCCTTTGTGACCGGGGCTGTAGGTCTGTTGTCCGTGTATGAACTGAAAGATGTCGGCTACGTGTATGTCTTCTAGATGGCTCCTCATCAGCAATCCGTCATTAAAGTATGTCTGGGTTCGCTGAATATGCTACAAAATATGGTTTCAAATAATTCATGTTTTGTTGGAAAATGGCACAAGGTGTTGATTTCTCCCGCAACTGTGTAACATTAAACGAAAATTAAAAACAAGAAAGTGAATTTAAACATTAAACCAGTACTGATGAATAACCGTCAATAGCTTTAAACGTTTTATTTTTAATTATTATTATTGAGGATGATAATGAAAAGTGACGATCGGTTCATCTTAAACATGTCTTTCCATTCATTCAGATCTTTACGGGGAACTATGACCAAACGACTGTAGTGGTGAACAACCTCCAAAATGCAGTGCTGTGTCGATTCTTTCGAGTGCATCCTAAAACATTCTATGGTCACGTGGCTATGAGGTTAGAACTCACTGGATATGGACCAATCAATGACGTCATTGGTAAGTAATGTCGGACTCTCTAATGTGTTTTATCATCATCTGAAGCCAGGTTCAATTTTGTGAGCATGAGCATTTGAAACTACATGTAATTACAGTCTAAATATATCTTGGTGGGGAATACTTGACTGGTAACACCTAACGATGCTCACCCGAAACACAAACACTGCGTGAACGCTCAAACGATAATACAGAATAGAATTATTGACCAGAAATTGGAAGGCAAAGACATTTGGCAGGATTGAGCTTGAGCTTGTTCAAATTTGACGCAGATGCAAATTGTTTATTCTTCGAACCACCATAAGAATCATTTTTATGCCATTTACTTTAAAAATATGAACGCTTGTTATTCCGCACCTAACATGTTCTTTCGGTTGGTTTGTTACATTATGCACGACGCACTATGCGGAGCGTGGAAAGTGATGACAAAGCCCGGAAAATAATAAAATGAAGATGCATCAAACGTGATTTCCCGGCAGCTGCCAGTAATTCGTCGATCAACTAAAAAGAGATGCTTGCATTAGATGTGCAGAGCCCCATCCATGCTCCTCGGATCCGCGTCTGTTCGGGATTGTTTCATTCAAACGGGAGTTTTATAAGAAAAATTGTACAAGGCACGAATTATTTACACACCCTAATAAAGCAAGGCTTTCTAAGAGTTTGGCACAACCGGGGTAATATCCGCCCCCAGTCTTGGCTGCTGTTCACACAAACGCCGTGAATGTTGTTCAGGAGGAGCAAATAAAAATAGATGATAGGAATAAAACAATGGACAACTGATAAGAAAGTTATGTATTTTGAAATATTTTTGAAAATATCAAATTTACGACTTTAAAGATGCAAAATTGACCATTCATCTATTCATTATAACATGTACCTTTCCCCAAAATATGATTTTCCCAAGAATGTAGATCCCAATTTGCATGTTTACATTAATACAAACTTTGTATATTTCTGTGAAAATTTAGATTTTTTTTGCTATAAATATAAAACAAATGAATGTTTGTAGCTAATACATGACGTCATAAAAAATGGTAACATGTCTGAAAGTTTTCACCGATTTGCCTTTTTTTTCAACTTTTCATAACTTTTCCGATTACATACAAACTTCCTTGTTCTACTAACTAAATTGTTCTGCTCCGAAAAAGTGCAGACTCAGTTATCAAAATATTTTGTTTATGTTATTTTCTAGCGGCATTGAACACCGGAGGAATGTCTTGTCCATCTCAAGTTCGTGGTGAGAGAATGGGTGTGGCAGACGGACGAATACCAGACACGAGTCTTACTGCCTCTTCAGCTTACCAGGGATGGATAGACTATACGGCATCCAATGGGAGACTGGATGGAGGATCAGCATGGATTGCAGCCGATCAAGACACTGATAAATGGGTTAAGGTGAAGTTTTCAGAATCACAGTTTAGTTAATAGACAATGTATAGGCCTACCAACAGTATAGAAGCCGACTTGCACCTTCCCATTCAAAAACGATTTTTGGTTGCACCATATGGTGTAGGGTTATCTTTCAAGAAATAGTCGTGAAAAGGACTGAGCAAAAGCTCGAAAAAGATTCGTTTTAAAGACGACGTTCCGAGTAGAATTAACTAACTCGTCCTCAAGTGAAGGACTCACGAACGGTGAGAGAACCACGAGTGAAGAGCACAAGAGTTTTTGCTCAGTCCTTGTCAGAACTATTTCTACACCACGTGGTGCAACTCGGTTTTTTAATGTCTACTACACCATGCAAGATCGAGTTTTCTTCATTATACCTTTGCGTTTTTAATCTGCGTCGGCCTAGCCGTTTCTTTAAATTAAAAACCTCCCTGGACGCACAGAGACACAGGTCATACGGTGGACTTTCAACGTTCGACGTACGCTCTTTGAGCGCAAACCAAACGTCAGTCTACCGTCTCATCAGCGTTATACTATGCGTACGAGGAGCATTTTTAATTTCCCAACAACGCTGGGTCGACGCAGATTAGCAACAGAAAGGTACGAGTCGGCCTTTACGCTACTTGTGCACAAAAATGAACCAGGAAAAGTCTGACTCACGTGTCATTTGTTATGATACAAACAATGCATCACTGTGAGCAGAAGGGACTAAGGCCAGGAAAAAATAAACAACCTCCACTCAAGTGTTAGGAATAGCTACATATAGACACAAAGGAAATTTTTATCCCTTTTTATTCTTTGGGAAGGGTTTAACAAGCCTCGCACCTTTTGTAATTACAGTAATCATAAAGTTTTTGTAATTACAGTAATCATAAAGTTTTTGTAATTACAGTAATCATAAAGTTCTCTCCCGAAAAGAAACGAACTATACAGAAGTCGAGTTCACATTCCACTCTACCAGCGTGCACATTTTCGTAGCGATTGCAAGTAATGGCCGAGATCTCAGGGGCCCCTTCCAATGCAGTTTTTCCAGCCTCCAGCAGAGCCCAGGCCTTTTTAGGGTTAAGTGAAAATGGGAGCTTATTGGACACCGCACTGGACTCGTAAGCTGGCGAGAAAATCACCCCTCCCCACCTCTCCTCTATTTCTTAGTGGCTGATATGTGGTGTAATTGTATGGGAGTGACCCCCCCCCCCCCCCCTCCCGTTCGGGTATTTTGGCTGAACAAAGACACATCGCAGAACATAAGTGTGATTCAATATTGTATTGTCTCAACGTAGATTGATCTTGGAAGGATATCATCAGTGACAGGTGTTATAACACAAGGAAGACATGCTGTCAATCAATGGATTACATCCCTACGCATCTCGTACTCCACTGATGACGTCGTATGGATATATGCAATGGAGACAGAATGTGGTGCAAGACAGGTTAGTGGGTTCTTACTATTTCTACAGAGCTATGCTGAGCTATTTCTACAGATCTAGAGCTTTGCTGAACTATGTCTACAAGAGGCTTCATATATGAGTGCTATTTAACACCAGTAATGGTACTCATTGTGAACGGATCAATTGCACTCAAAATTAGACATAATTTTGAACATTGCGTGCACTTTTGTAATTAATAGTAATAATGACAATACTGTGTACTTTTAATGCGCCAGATTAAACATGAATGTGATCAAGGCGCAGATTAATGTGCTCAAGCTGCTGAACAGCATGCTGAACAGAATGATGCACCAACGTGTAGTTATTTGCGACGTACATTTATTCAAATTTGTTACAGTATTTATCTTTTTCTTGACCAGGTTTACGGAGGAAACTACGACAGCAGTACGCACAGGTTCATTGTCTTTCCGCAACCAGTCACCGCTCGATACATCAGAATTCACCCTCTTACGTGGATATGGCACCAATCTTTGCGATATGAAGTCCTTGGTTTGCTTTGATGTCCTCACACACACCAACATGGATAGGATACCAATCCATGCGATATGAAGTCCTTGGTTTACTTTGATATCATCACCCCCCCCCCCCCCCCCCCCACACCGATCCGGCCCTAATTCATGCGATATGAAGTCCTTGGTTTACTTTGATGTCTTCACACACGCCAACATGGATAAGGGACCAATCCATGCGATATGAAGTCCTTGGTTTACCTTGATAACTTCACCCCCCCCTCCCACCCCCACCCCCACATGGATAGGGCACTAATTCATGCAATATGAAGTCCTTGGTTTACTTTGATGTATTACCTTTTTGATGAGATTGAGTCAAACTCATAGTTTTGACAGGGTATTATTATATTTACACTTTTCTGATTAAAGGTTAAATTAAATCTATATATAAAGGTATCTATACATGGAAGCGTAGCAGTGAACCCTCTCTCGTCTCCAATCCACATTTTGTTCTACCCTCCCCAGCTGGGGTAAATAGGTGTACCTGGTAGGAAGATTCGTTTCAGGGAATGTCATTAAAGGTTTTACGCCATGCTAAGGCCAGGGGATAATGCTGTGCACAAAGAATGCTGCAAATGAACACAGTCAGACAGTCATATTGAATAGGATTTCATAAGATTGTTGAAATATCGTTACGACATCTGAAGGGTGTGTCATCTTGTGAGAGCTTCTAACTCACTGATGCGTCTGAAGGATGTGTCATCTTGTTAGAGCTTCTAACTCACTGATGCGTCTGAAGGGTGTGTCATCTTGTGACAGTTTCTAACTCACTGATGCGTCTGAAGGGTGTGTCATCTTGTGAGAGCTTCTAACTCACTGATGCGTCTGAAGGGTGTGTCATCTTGTGAGAGCTTCTAACTCACTGATGCGTCTGAAGGGTGTGTCATCTTGTGAGAGCTTCTAACTCACTGATGCGTCTGAAGGGTGTGTCATCTTGTGAGAGCTTCTAACTCACTGATGCGTCTGAAGGGTGTGTCATCTTGTGAGAGCTTCTAACTCACTGATGCGTCTGAAGGGTGTGTCATCTTGTGAGAGCTTCTAACTCACTGATGCGTCTGAAGGGTGTGTCATCTTGTGAGAGCTTCTAACTCACTGATGCGTCTGAAGGGTGTGTCATCTTGTGAGAGCTTCTAACTCACTGATGCGTCTGAAGGGTGTGTCATCTTGTGAGAGCTTCTAACTCACTGATGCGTCTGAAGGGTGTGTCATCTTGTGAGAGCTTCTAACTCACTGATGCGTCTGAAGGGTGTGTCATCTTGTGAGAGCTTCTAACTCACTGATGCGTCTGAAGGGTGTGTCATCTTGTGAGAGCTTCTAACTCACTGATGCGTCTGAAGGGTGTGTCATCTTGTGAGAGCTTCTAACTCACTGATGCGTCTGAAGGGTGTGTCATCTTGTGAGAGCTTCTAACTCACTGATGCGTCTGAAGGGTGTGTTATCTTGTTAGAGCTTCTAACTCACTGATGCGTCTGAAGGGTGTGTTATCTTGTTAGAGCTTCTAACTCACTGATGCATCTGAAGGGTGTGTCATCTTGTGAGAGCTTCTAACTCACTGATGCGTTTCTTCAAAGCTAAAATAGTTGCATCTTTGTAATCATGTTGTTGTTCCAGCGTCCTAATCCTTTCTTTTAAATGCCCAGCATCTTCATCCGTTGAACTGGAATCTTTCCTTTCTTGACAAGATGATCCCTAATGCAAGAAAAATACAATTCAGATAATGTCATGTAGAAAACAATCATTTGGGATTAAGATTCATTATGTTATCATTTTAATATTGATGGCGCTAATATCAGAGGAATTTGGGGGGGGGGGCATTTATAATGTCATAATTTTGTTTTTAAAATAACCAAATGTCCGAATATTTTTATACTGCAAACATGGATAAAATATATTTTACAGTAGATAATTTTTAACCTTTGCATATGTGTATATAGTAAGCTCAGAATATGATATAAATTTTAGTCTGACTTGTAATAATAAGAATAATCATAGTTGAAATTAATCTTACTTGTAACTCTTTGATCCGTTTTTCCATTGTAAATATCAATACATCTTTGGCTTGGTTTTCTTTCCGCAACGCTTGGATCTGTTCATGCATGTCTTTGTTCGATTCTTCAATCAACCGCACTGTCTCGGACAGAGACTCCTGTATCAAAATGCAAAAAAAAAAAATTATTGTTTCCTGAATAAAATGAGACTTAGAAACTATATCTAAAATTTACAAATATTTAACAGGTTCCGAATCTAACCTAAAATTAATAGTTTTGCCTAGAACAACCGTCATATGCTTACGACATTATGCTTGCTAATTAGTAATAGTCTTTTGAACGACGAAAAAAAAAGTGTGAACTTGTTGCGGGATAAATTGTCATGTGAGATTTAGCGTGACTTTTTTATTTCCAGATATGTGTGATCTAACAAGCTTTTCGTTCAATCCAATGTCAGTGAATGTTTAAAAAAATATATGACCACTGTCATTAGTTTCAACACAGCACAAATACAACTTACGATTTCCAGTGAAATGGAACTCTTAACGGAGGACAAGATGCCTGTAAGTGATGTATGTGGAGCTTGTTGGGACCCTGGCGATAGTGCTTGTGTGGAATGGACACTGTCTCCATGGGTCTTCATACGAACAGGATCCGAGTTCTTAGAAGGTTTTACATTAATCGTACGGACATTGTGGCCACTGTCAGACAGGTGGTCTTCAAAGACTTCAGGATTCATGAGAGCATTGGTAGCTACTTGATCGGTAGGATTCAATCTATCTTCTCTCCAGTTCGTCATTGCTGTGCCATTGGAATCAATGACTGTGTCATTAGTCTCTGTTTGTGTCGTGTTCCCAGCATCGTCATCATCCTCCTCCTCGATGGCCGGCATGTTGGCCCTCAGAGTCTCCAATCTTCGTTTGCCTTCTTCCTGGATCGCATTCTGCAATCAGCAAAAATAAGCTAACTAAATTAAGAGAAATGAAATAATATAATTGAAATAAAAATAAACTAGAACTGCATTCGTTACTTGAAAACGAAATGCAACAAATGTCGTCCGAATGTGTTCCATGGGAGATGTAATGATACGTTGTTGGTTGATTGAAATTAATTTGATGAGCACTGGACTGGACATTATCATGGCAATGTATAATTTACCAGGAATATATTGATATAATTCTCGTAATTCTGTTTTACTCCAATCGAAAGAAATGAAAGAAATAGGGTATTTATAACACAATAGCGTCTAGAATGTTAAACTTTTGTGATTTAAAATGAATCCAGCCATGAGGTGACCTTCATTTGACCCAAAACGATGTGTCAGCCAAATTTCAAGGTAATTGAAGTTTATTTACTAGGAGACCAAACACGGATTTCCGTTTTCCCACATTGACAGTTAGGCAACGCACACGCGAACAATGAACGTAGAGTCTATACAGGTGTGCACGAAGTGGCGGTTTACTTTAAATTCTCAATTGTAACATATATCTTATAGGGCGTGTTTGGTATCGTTGGAAAGAAGAATTCACCAGAAATATACTGATATCATTTTCACAACACAATTTTAATCCAATCAAGAGAAAACAACAAGGAAAGGTGTATAACACAAAATGGCGTCTAAAATTTCATGCTTGGGTGATTTAAAAAATCCGACGACGAGGTGCCCTTCATTTGACTGCAAACAATATGTCTGCCAAATTCCAAGGAAAATGAAGTTTATTTAGGACATCAAACATGGTTTTCCGTTTTCCCCCATTGACAATGCACACAATGTACATGCGAACAATGAACGTCGAGTCTATACAGGCGTGCACAAAATGGCGGTTTACTTAAAATTTTCAATGATAACATATATCTTATTTGGTATTGCATGAAAGGAAATTTCAATGCGATCATTTTGAGNGCTTGTGTGGAATGGATACTGTTTTCATGGGTCTTCATACGAACAGGATCCGAGTTCTTAGAAGGCTTTACATTGATCGTACGGACATTGTGGCCACTGTCAGACAGGTGGCCACTGCCAGTCAGGTGGTCTTCAGGATTCATGAGAGCATTGGTAGCTACTTGATCGGTAGGATCCAGTCTATCTTCTCTCCAGTTCGTCATTGCTGTGCCATTGGAATCAATGACTGTTTTATTAGTCTCTGTTTGTATCGTGTTCCCAGCATCGTCATCATCCTCCTCGATGGGCGGCATGTTGGCTCTCAGAGTCTCCAATCTTCTTTTGCCTTCTTCCTGGATCGCATTCTGCAATAGAGCAAAATGAAAGCGAAATAGATTAAGAAAAAATGAAACAATATGACTTAAACAGAAATAGAAATAATGCGATCAAGATAATTTACATGTNAAAAGGGTGCGGATTTACGAAGGCATAACAGAGTTGTTGCCAATTGAAAACAACCACTTTTGAAATTAAAGAGGGCGCTATTTATGTTCTGCAGAATCATTGAAGCGTGAAAATCAGTGATCTTGTATGTATTCAGATTATGAATATATGCTAAAAATTTGAGTTGAAAAGGGTTTGATTTGACAGAGTTATTGCAAGTTTTCATGTTCAGGAATGACGTTATGAAGAAATTTCATATTTTTTTATTTTAGGAAAAGCGGACTTGAATTTTGAGTAGGAAGAAGGAATATTTTTTATTACATTGGAATTGCAAAGTTTGAAAACAATTCTTGACTGATCTTGAGGAATTTATTTGAAGTCATTAGCATAATGGATAATGAAGATATGAAGGATATTAGGAGGACATGTAATCGGCCCTGAAAAGTACAAAATGGCGCCTGCAGGTTTACGCATGAATGATTTTGGAAAATGAAGGGTCAGGTGATCAAGAAGAGATGTTATTGAAGATGTGTATGAAATTTGAAGTGAATTGAGGAAGAGGAAGATAGTTAATTAGGACCCACAAAAATTACATGCAAAACAAATGTAATTTTGTGGAAGATCAAGAAGAAGAATTTTTTTTTTTTGGTGCAGAACGTGAACGAAAACAAGCAAATGTCGTGTAGGACGACATTTGAAAAATAATGCGATCAAGGTACTTTATAATTTACATGTATAATTATAAGGAGGAAGTGAACGTTTAATTGCACAGAAATGTGCGCGCATCTACACATACCCACCAGGCATCGCAGAACGGTGTGAAAAATGTGGGGCTGTGTATTTTAGGCCTACCATTTTGACAAAAGGCTTGAAAAGTGAAAGAAAAAAATTGAGAAAGCGAGGGAGGGGGGGGGGGGGGGGCTACTGACCCCCAGCACTCCCCGCCCTTGGTACAACGTATTTTGTTTTAAGTCTTAAGGATATCACGATCCATGACGCTGACGAGGATCCATGCGATCAGCAAATTTACGGAATATGTGACGTCATGTCAGATAACTGCTCTCATTCATTCTTTATACAATATGTTACATTTTTTCCTTTTTTAGACCAGTCAACAAAATGTGTGTATTTTTGTTGGTTTCTTTTTGCATCAGGTGAGCATGTCTTTATCGACTTAACATATTTTGCATAATTGATAATCATAAACCCTTATCAAAAATTCTGCAAAGAAAAAATTCCTAAAAATTGTTCAATACAAAGTGAATGGGAAGATTATGCTAAAGTTGCCGATTACACTGATGCCATGTGTCAGATGAGGTCATGGGGGGGCCTGAAAAGTCCTTATCTTTAGAAAAATAATAATCTTTTCAACATGCGTTTTAGATGGCTTCGACCGTCCATAGATTTACCGTCGTTAGTAACGGTCGCGTTGCAAATCGAAAGCCTAGTAATTAAACGATGGCAAAAACCACAGGGACGTATTAATACTCTTTCAATGCATACTGCTTAATGTTGTGGATCTCACTGTTTTCTTCATACTCACCATTACAGCTGGGTAATCTCGGAGCACTTGTACAACATCATCTTTAGATAATGTGAAAACCTCGGAAAACCCAACAGATATCACATTCGCTGTTCGTCTGGAGGTCAAAAGGGGGGAGAAGTGCACTTTATAGCCGACTCACATACCTCTGCGTTTTTAGCCTGCGTCTGCCGAGCGTCTTTTTTTAATGAAAACGCTCCCTGGACGCACAAAGCCGCAGGTCATACTGAGGACTGGCGTTTGGTGTACGCTCCTCGAACGCAAGACGAAGTCCACCGTCTGATCAGCGTATACAGTGCGCTCGGGGAACGTTTTTTTTCTTCAAAAAAAACGCTCGGCTAACACAGGCTAAAATCGCAAATGTGTGAGTAGGCTTTTATATTGCTATTTTTTTACATTTGTAATAACTTCTCACAGTTGCATCAATGTATGCATCCATGTATTGAAACGCAGAAAATTAAAGCCCAAGTATAGTTTTGGTAAAAGCGAATATTTTTATCGCCAAATTTTGTCTTCAAATCTACTTAAAAAGAAACATGATATCATGAACATGTTGTACAAAA
>BQKZ01000945.1:18726-40841 GCA_036244855.1 Temnopleurus reevesii
ATTTTATTTTCCTTCATTAGGCATTCCAAATGCCAAATCAATCAATAAAACGCGATGTGAACTGGAATCAGTAACCATGGCAACATAAACGATGCAAATACTGTCACCTAGATTTTTAACCGCCGAAAAAAACTCTCAATATGAACGTTACCTTGAATATTGTATTATCCATATGCAATTATGTCAATTGAATATTTTACGAAGAATGAAACTGCAATTAGAGTAATATGTTATTGATTTGGAAAGCCATCCTTCCCTCCATATGTTTGACTACATCTCCTCCTTCCTCTTATTTTCTTTTTTATCTCCTTTTATTTCAAATTCTTCTTATTGTTATGTTCTTGTTATTGTTCTTCTCATTCTTCTTCTTTTTTTCTTCTTCTTCATCTTCGTCTTTTTTCTTCTTCTTCTTCTTCTTCTTCTGCTTCTTCTTCTTCTTCTTCTCCTGATTATTATTATTTTCTTCTCTCTCGCTGTCTGTCTGGAATGTTCCGTCAAACACACACACAGACATACACACATACATTTGCATCCATGAAGAGATACAAACAGACACCTATTCAAGCGCATTCACAGTTTCAGTCACCCACACACTCACTCACTCACTCATTTACTCTCTCTCTCTCTCTCTCTCTCTCTCTCTCTCTCTCTCTCTCTCTCTCTCTCTCTCTCTCTCTCTCTCTCTCTCTATCATCTGTTTACTTTTGATATGTTCAGCAAGAAATTTACCCGTACTTTGTTGCACTCGACCAATGTGTAAAAATGGGTACCTGGCAGGAATTTATTCCTTGGAATGCTTGAACGCCTAACTGGCTTGTTCGGCAGTTATAGCCAGGGTACATAGTATCAAGCGCAGTAGAGTATATGCATATAGTGATTGCGCTATATAAATGGACCTATTATTATCATTATATGTTTTGAAAGAAAAATACTTGTTTCACATCTACCGTAGACGAAAGCAAACGGACGTTCCGTTTCCTATCATGTTCTCTTTACACCTACCATTACCCTCTCCTCGCTCCATCTTGTTTTGCCATTCCCACCATTTTTATTTTGCATGCGATCTATTTTCTCCTACTCTCTTTCTCTCGTATTATACTACGTTCAATACAAAAGTATTGTACAATCTGACAGTAGATAAGGCTACCATAGTAAGATAGTCAAATTATACTCCTCTTTTTCTTTATTCAGTCTACCCAAAGCGACCCCCTATTTATCTTTATTCTCCATTCTATCTTTATCCCTGGTTTGTTCCATCTTGTTATATCTACAGTCATATAATAGACCTATGTCATCGTCTTTAACATTGAGTTAATGGTCATTTTGTCACTCGTTTCCCTCTTCCTTTCTTTCTCTCTCTCTCTCCCTCTCTCTCGTTTTTCCCATTTCTTGATCTCTCGCTTCGTTTTGTCTTTATTGTCTTTTGTGTCCCCTCCCCCATTTCACTCTTTATAATCATAATTACTTTCTATGTTCTCTACCTCTCCTCGTCATTGCCACTCATGCTGTGTTCAATCCCGTTTTGTTTTTCTCCACCACACGATCGTCGAATTCAACAGCGATTAGAAATACGCCTCGTTTTGTTCATGCTCATGCATTTTCATTTAAAGTAAGACGAATGGGTTTGTTCATTAAACGTGTCTTTCAAATATAGGTTACTGAGCACAACTAAAATGCGTGCAGACAGCTCGCCTTGTTTTGATCAGTTTTTATTTTGTTGCGTAGTTTATTCACGCTTAATTCGAACATGGGCAAAGATGGTTCCGGGAATTGGGATAATATTGGATTTTGAACGTTTTCATATTACATTTTTCTTGTTTTCTGTACTTTACTTGATTTCTTTACAGTTTGTATAAACAATAAATGTAGTTTCTTAGATATTGTGATTATTCTGTTATGGTATAAATGAAGAGTGCAGTCGATTGATTAATCTTAATTGCTAAGATCTTGGATGTCAAATAGATGACTTAATGCAAATAGATAATTGTTATTGCATTGACTTATGACCAGATTCCAAAACATCTTAATCATAATCTATTAACTTTTGATCAGAGATAACCCAAGCAATCGGAACGCTTTAGAATCATGGTCAATCATACATGACTGGACATTTCCTGTGTCTACCATATGTCCCCCAAAAAATGACAACGGGGATTTCAGGATTGATAACTTTTGAAAATGAATATGAAAATAAATGCGGTTTGGCATGTCAAACATAAAACTATTCAACTATATCTGGTGAAATTTTATGAAAATTTGCTTCAGTGGTTACAAAGAAATGAAGCTTTTTGTAGCGGATGTCATAATTCCGTTCTGCACAATTTTGTGAGGACGGAGACGTGTAAAGCACAATGATTACTTCAACTTCCAATGTTTCACTGGTCAAAATGAATGTTACTGTCTCTATCCTCACAAACTTGCGCAGAACGGAATTATGACATCCGATACAAAAAGCTTCATTTCTTTGTAACCACTCGGACAAATCTCATGAAATTTTCACCAAATATAGATGAATAGTTATATATTTGACATGCCAAACTGCATTCATTTTAATATTCATTTTCAAAAGTTATTAATCCTGAAAGCCCCGTTGTCATATTTTTTGGGACATATGGTATAGAGTGTTGCTACAAAGTTGCGAGCGATCGTCAGTTGCAGATGACCGGAAAGGTCTGATCAAAATCACAATGCCAAATCAATGCAATTACTATGTAAATTCTTGAGAATGACAGTGAAAATGACAATTCCTTATTCTCATGGCACTCAAATGTAGATAATTGGAGGACATAACAAAATCACTCACAGAAAGTGCGCGAATAGAATTTCCAATTCCAATTTGCAAGTGATTTGAAGTTAGTTTGCGACCAATCGCAAATTTGAAGTCCCCCCCCCCCTCCCCCTAAGTGTGACGAACCCTTAAAACGTGACGGCTGCGCTTTCACTGTACTTTATATTGAAAGTTTGCCTTAGTTACACAGCTGAGGTAATTCCATTGATGTTTTCCCTAAGGAGCTTATGAGAGCCGAGCTGTAAAATGTTTTCACACCCACACAAAATCTAAAGACCGACTCACACCTTTGCGTTTTTATCCTGCGTCGGTCCCGAGCTTTTGAAAATTACAAAAGAAGTGCATCTCCCTGAACGCACAGTATACACGGTAGACTGACATTCAGCTTGTACTATAATAGGAGCGTATGCCGAACGTCAGTCCACCGTATGGTCGGCGTGTTTGTGCGTCCATGGTGCGTTTCTGATTGTAAAAAACGCTAGGCCGACGCTGACTAAATACGCAAAGGTGTGAGTCAGCCTTTATGTGAGAGATGATACCTAATTTGATGCTTAGATATTGCCGGCCACAAGCGATCTGACCATAGAATTGGCGATCATTTTGAAATCCAAGATGGCCGCCATGAACAATAATTTTTAAAGAACGTTGGAATCTGCAGGATAAAAACGCAGCGGTGTGAGTCGGTCTTTATTTGAAAGATGATACTTAATCGGATGCTCATATAGGGCATTGCTCTTTAACAAATTGAAGGCGTTGCCTCGATGCATTTGTTTAGAGAGGATATATATAGCCATTTTAAATTATAAGTACCATTACAGTCAGAATTATATCCGATTACTCCCCATTTTACATTTTCTTTACTTTTTCATCGCCCATATATTTATTGTTTCCCTATTCCCAATACTGTAGGTCCCTACAGTGATTCGAAACATTTCCTATGAACTTGTATAACTTTTCATAACCGCGAAAATTTCCAAAGTAAAACCACATTGTTACCCTTTAAAGCCAAAATATAGATTTAGTAGATATAAAAAAATGTGATTTTCACGGGATGCTTGTTATATATCTTACACACATTTCGAGGCCAAATTATATTTTTTTACGAACTGGTTTGGTTTGAAAATCTGAATTCGATCGATAAATCATATTTAGCGCCCTCTCTTGGTAATGAAAATATTTTCGTTGTTCTTGGACATATATACAAGATTATTATTAATATTCATTTTACAAAAGAATGATAAAAAGTATAAAAACTAAATTCTAAAATTTCCATTGAATTATGTGCACGAGAAGGACTGTGTCCTTAATACCAACACATATATCGATTCAGTCTAGGGGGACCCGAGACTGAGATAGTTTGCACACTTTAGGTATTAAATATCTTGACCAAAAGCTCACTTTTACACACATTTTTGTGTAATATGTTCATGGTACTATATTTCATTTTATTTGGATTTGATGTGACAATTTTAGGACAAAATCATTCTCTTTTACCAAAGCTTTCTTTGGGCTTTAAGTGAAGAATGTACATTCGCCTCTGTTTGCTCTTCACAGGAGCACTGACCTCGTCTGGTCCGCCAAATTAGTAATAAAGTTGTTTGGATTGTCCATTATCAAAAGGGTAATAGCAAGATAAATGTTTTATATGGGTTTATATNTGAAAATGACAATTCCTTATTCTCATGGCACTCAAATGTAGATAATTGGAGGACATAACAAAATCACTCACAGAAAGTGCGCGAATAGAATTTCCAATTCCAATTTGCAAGTGATTTGAAGTTAGTTTGCGACCAATCGCAAATTTGAAGTCCCCCCCCCCCTCCCCCTAAGTGTGACGAACCCTTAAAACGTGACGGCTGCGCTTTCACTGTACTTTATATTGAAAGTTTGCCTTAGTTACACAGCTGAGGTAATTCCATTGATGTTTTCCCTAAGGAGCTTATGACAGCCGAGCTGTAAAATGTTTTCACACCCACACAAAATCTAAAGACCGGCTCACACCTTTGCGTTTTTAGCCTTCGTCGGCCCAGCACTTTCGAGAATTAGGAAAAATAATACGAAAACCGCTTCCTAATCAAGCGCACAGTATACGCGGAAAACATACTGTAGACTTCGGACGCCGAGCGTCAGTCCACCATATAGCCTGTGTATGCGTGCCCCCAGAGAGCGTTAAACTTTCTGATTGTCAACAACGCTTGGCCGACGCAGACTAAAAACTCAAAGGTGTGAGTCGGTCTTTATTTGAAAGATGATACTTAATCGGATGCTCATATAGGGCATTGCTCTTTAACAAATTGAAGGCGTTTCCCCGATCCATTTGTTTAGGAAGGATATATATAGCAATTATAAAGTATAAGTACCATTTAAGTTATAGTTATCTCCCCTCTCTTTCCATTTTACATTTTTCTTTACTAATTCATCGCCCATATATTTATTGTTCCGCCTTCCTTTCCTCTTTAAGTTTCCATATTCCCAATAATGTAGGTTCTTACAATGATTCGAAACATTTCCTATGAACTTGTATAACGTTTCATAACCGCGAAAATTTCCAAAGTAAAACCACATTGTTACTCTTCAAAGCCAAAATATAGTTTTGGTATGGATTAAGAAATTTGAATTTTACGGGATGCTTATAATCGTTATATCTTACACATATTTCGAAACCAAAGCATGTTTTCTTACGAATTGATTCAGTTTGAAAATCACCTTTTTTATTTATTGACCGATAAATCATATTCAACACACTCTCTTGATAATGGAAATATTTTGTTTGTTGTTGGACATTATACAAGATTATTTTTAAGTTTGTCAAAATATTGATAAATGAGGATACACAGAATTATTAATTTTGAATTGAATTCTGTGCATGGGAAGGTGTCCTTAATCAATAAAGAACATATGGATTCAGTCTTGGGGGACTCGAAACTGAAATATTTTGCACATTTTAGGTAAATAGCTTTTCCAAAAACTCATTTATTTTTAACACTTTTTTGTGTGATACGTTCATGGTACTATATTTCAATTTATTTGGATTTGAATAAAACAAATTGGGACAAAACTAGTCGCTTTTACCAAAGCTTTACTTGGGCTTTAAGTGTAGAGTGTGTTCGCCTCTGTTTGCTCTTCACAAGAGCACTGACCTCGTCTAGTCCGCCGAATTAGTAATAAAGTTGTTTGGATTGTACATTATCAAAAGGGTAATAGCAAGATAAATGTTTTATATGGGTTTATAGCCTAACTGCACTATTTGAAACAGTGCAATGTTTTTGTTTTACTACTACTAATAATCATGATAATAATAGATGCTATTTATATGGCGCACGTATCCACTCTGCTGAGTGCTCAAGGCGCTTTGCATTATTATTACCCTGGCTTTAGCCCGGCAGCCATCAACGCACTTGGCATTTCAAGGAATAGATATCCCTATATACCAGATACCCATTTACCTCACCTGGGTTGAGTGCAGCATAATGTGGATGAATTTCCTGCTGAAGAGAATTAACGTCATGGTTGGGATTGTCATACTATTGCCATGAACGAAAAACACTGTCAGATCTGATGAACAAAAAAGAAACAAGAATTAAAAAAACTAAACAGGAATGATAAATGGATTCCCTTGCATGTGCAATAGTACAGAAATATATTTTGGTCTACCGTTATTGCTATCTGTAATTTGGTCATACTGCCGCGAAAATTGTTCATATACTTTGCGAATTTTCCTTCTGATTAAGATTTTGATCGTAAGTTGAAGCTCTCTTTGTTTAATTTTATTTCACAACTGTCCATTTAGTGGATAGGCAGTTTCACCAATTTTCTTTATTTGTTTACGTTGCTAAAATTTTTCATGCTCTCTGTGTCATTTTATAATGATTGTACTATTAGGACAGTGAAGAAAAGTAGTGAATATGCTGATCGTTTGTGCCTGTATAAATATATTCGAATGAATGAATAAATCACTAAAACAAAAATATGAAATAATAAATCAATAAAATAAAACAATCGATAAATAAATGAATAAATAAATATGAAAGAAACAAATGAATAAATAAATTATTAAATAAATAAAAGATATAATAGATGAATAGTTGTATTTGTATTTGTACATTATTCTCCAATCAATGTATAGACATACAAGATTATAGCATACTTTATACAATATCATAATGTATTCAGATTACAAAAAATTTGTAGTTAGTAAGACTGGCTGGAATACTCTTTCAGAAGAAATAAACAAAATACCTCTATTCTTTTAAGGGGTCCAGATAAATCGATACATAAATGAATATATAGATGCATGAAGTGACGAATAGATGAATAAATTAAAAACTATATAAATAAAAATCACTTCCAATGGAATATTTTTTATAAACTGGAAGGCAAAAGCAAGATGGCAATGGAAACAGCTACCACCGAACCCCAAATAATAATCAACGTGGAGTCTGCGAGTGTGTCAAACAAATAAATCCATATGCCTACATAAATAAGTAAACAAATCGATGAAATAGATAACTACATAACAATATAATGAATAAATATCTAAATGAATATAATTAATACAATTTTAAAAGGGAATATTTATCAGCAAGACGGCTATGGAAACAGCCACCGCCGAACCCCGAATATCAATCAGCGTGCGGTCTGCGAGTGTGGCAAACAAATAAATGCATAGGCCTACATGAATAAGTAAACAAATCGATAGAATGAATAAATACATAACACGATAAAATAATTAATAAATATCTAAATGAATAGAACAAATAAAATGTCTTAGAATGGAATATTTAGAAGCAAGATGGCTATGGAAACAGCAACTGTTGAACCCAAATATTAATCAACGTGCATTCTGCGATCGAGTGTGTCAAACATATAAATGCGTAGGCCTACATAAATAAGTAAACAAATCGATAAAATGAATAAATACATAAGATAAAATAATGAATATATATCTAAATGAATAGAATAAATAACATTTCTTAAAGCGAAAGACCAGTTTTGGGAGGAGGGCGCTTCAGATATTTAACTAGTTTGCGAGCTGCAGTAAAATTATTAACATAATGCAGTTATTCAATAGTAAATTAGAGCATGTTCATAGTTTGCTTGAATTAAATCGACCTAGAAATGGCTTAATTGTCGCAAAATAAAAAAAAAACTGCTGCGGTCGTACTTCCTCACATAACATGCTTCACGTACAACATGAACGCGAACTCACAAACCGCAGACAATACCACTTATCGCACCGCCCATTTCAGGCCGACGCTCCCCCGCTCTAAAGCACTTAGCACACCGTAGGAACGATGGCGGATTGACCTGTTCGACGTAAAATACACAGAATACAAGCAAAAATGTACTCCTTATATCCTACACAGATACATTTAGCCATATAAAGCAACTTGTGAATACATGAGCTCGTTTAACATCACTGGTCATTACGAATCTATACCTTTAAAATGGAATATTGAGAAGCAAGACGGCTATGGAAACAGCCACCACCGAACCCTAAATATTAATCAACGTGCAGTCGGCAAGTGTGGCAGGTGGATCTAATGAAACGTGTTTAGAGGGTGACATAAATGTGCAGACTGTTACTATTTTTGGGCGGTGCTGCGATTTCCAGATAACAGGAAAGTGTTATTTTGCGCAGTTAGAAAATGTAATCAAATACGTATCTCACCTTCAGACACTTACAATAATGTGGAGGCGCCGTGGTGTAGTGGGTCATAACGCTCGCCTTTCAACCAGAGGGTCGTAGGGTCGTAAATAATCGAGTTGGATCGGATATTTCCTCCTCTTGTTAGACCTTTGGAAAAGTGTTCAAAATAAAATAAACCCATCGACGTGGTGTAGTGGTCGTGACTCTCGTCTTTCAATCAGAGGGTCGTAGGTTCAAATCCCACCCATGGCGTCAATTTCCTTCAGCAAGAAATGCATCCACATTGTGCTGCACTCAACCCAGGTGAGGTGAATGGGTACCTGGCAGGAATATGTATTCCTTGACACGCCAAGTGCGCTGGTGGCTGCCGGGTTAAACAAAAACCAGGGTATATTGCAAAGCGCCTTGAGCACTCAGCAGAGTGGATAGTGCGCGATATAAATTGCATCTATTATTATTATTATTATTATTATTATTATTATTATTATTATTATTATTATTATTATTATTATTATTATTATTATTATTATTATTATTATCACAGCATAGCTTGCCTTTTCTCATGCAGCCCCACTTTACATTGCTTAATTCTTTGCCCTCGTACTCAGGAATATCGGAACAAATTCCTGTTGTATGCCTCACCTAAATAATGTTATACGTTCTGAATTTTCATTGAAATGCAAGGGTTTTCTTGTGCCATCATACAGTTGTAGATTTATCTTGTGATAGCGATTATTAATGCTTACCAAACATCGGGCAACATATTCTTAGTACATTTATTTATGTAGAAATTGCGCCATAACTTTGAAACATTTGAATTTAGCAATTGTGTCATACATTTTACAATCAATATCATTTATCGGTATACCACATTTTCGTCTACAATGATGATGTAATTGGAACGCTGCGAAACTACATTAACGATAATATAAAAACTATGACTATGCCTGATACGTTGCAAAATTTTATTTATTGCTTTCAATTTTTTCTGCCCGTCATTTTTACAAGTGCATTCACCGTTGTCAACTTATCATGTTATATTGTGCAAGCTTCTGATATGGTCATTTAAAGGTTGTATTTTAGTCACCTGTCAAAAGTGATAAATCATTTTGTCATCAGCTTAAAAAAAGAAATAACAAAGGTTATTTCTTAAATCTATGTCTAAGATCATCGATCTGGACCGTGATAACATGGAAATCAATAAGTAAATAATCAACCCAACTATAATAATTTTTCTGTCAGTCCATGAATTACTTAGGTTTATCTAATTCATAATGCATTGCATTGTTTAGCAAATTGGAAATTATTTCTTATTACTAACGATACCTATCAATTTACTCTCTCTATTTCTCTTTGTTTGAATTTGTTTCATTAGATTTACATCATACCAAGATGACGAGTAAGGAAGCGACAAACTTGTTTGAAGAGGCCAAGCGCGCCATCAACGACCAGGCTACGAAGAGTCAGACAACAACAGGTATGTGAACCACTACATTGCGTATAAAGCTGTTTTGTCTTGCATGATTTTCAGTGTTGTACATTTTTTATGTTTCCCATTCAATTTCTTTTGATGTCATTCGTATTATATCTAGCGCGACATATTTAATGAAAATCGCCCCTGTTTTTTTTTTAGATTATGTTCCACGACAAATGTAACGTATAACTCTCTCTAAAGGTCAACTCATACCTTTACCAATTTAGACTGCGTCGGCAAAGCGTTTTGGAAAATTCAAAACACTACCTGATTGTTCGGGTGGACTGATGTTCTGCTTGTGCATAAAGGAGCACATGTCGAGCGTCAGTATACCGTATGGCTGTCGTATTTATGCGTCTAAGGAGCGTTTTCATTGCCAAAACGCAAGGCCGACGCAGAATAAATTTGCAAAGGTGTGAACCGGCCTTAAAAGTTAATTAGACAACCTTACATTGATTCTATTGGCGTAGGCGGATGTACATATATGAAATCGATTGCCTGATATGAGGCCTGTAGCATAAAACAAGCTTGCGATTAATCGCAAAAGCTAGTATTTGATTTCCCATAGACTTGCGACTGATATCAACCTAACGATCGATTAGAAAACATTATATAACAGGGCCCTAGTCATGTTCTGGAATGCCCATAGCACACCCTCGAGGGCTCGCTATGTATACATAAGTATACATGTGCTGGTTTATTGATTAGCTGAAAATAAATTTTAGCACATGATATACTAATTACATATTGGTTTATTACTAGAGTAGAAATGTGGGCAAACATATGCATCGATTTACAGATATTTGCACTGCCATAATAATGGCAAGTGTCGGTTTGCTGTTCGTGCAGCATACGTCGCACTCATTTTGTTTTGCAATATTCGGTTTCGAAACTTAATAATTATACTTTGTCTTGGAGCACTGTACTCTTTTTGGAAAATGATTACTAGGGAATCAATATAAATTTTCGCCTCCTTAAAGCTCATTTCTGTACAAGCGCAAATGACCAACATAATTATTACTTCCGTACTTGTGCAATGAAGTTCGATGGGGAGACGTTAACCCTATAGCTGATTTTACAAAAACATTTTGACCATAATGTTTATACTACTCTTTCTAATTGTGAATTTAATTTTAATTTTCTTTTTGGATGATGTAATCTATTTTCCTACAGTAAACATTAGCTCCATCTTGTACTCGATATGTTTTTGTTGTATTTCTTTTGTAACTAAAACGCCCAAATCCACCCGCCATTTACAACGCATATAACAATTTCCTCTATTCTTGCGTGGCTACGAGTGGTAAATTCGGCATTTGTGCATTTCTTAGGCCCTTATGAAAACATCAATAACACGGAAACACGTTCAAAGTTAATCAAATAATTCTTGCCTTATCCCAACATGGATAAACACTGATTGACAGTGCTTTACCGAGAAGCTGAGAAAAAAAAATCTCAGGCATTCTCGGATAGGAATCGAACCCACGATCTCCTGATGACTAGACAAGCGTCTTACCACTAGACCACCGAGAGCCGATGGAAGTGGCGGGCTCGATTCGTGTTATAGCAGCAGGTACTGCGTAAATATCAATTGAATGATTTTTGTGTTGGGTGGAGAATGCCTGAGATGTTTTTCTCAGCTTCTCGGTAAAGCACTGTTAATCAGTGTTTATCCATGTTGGGATAAGGCAAGAATTATTTAATTATTTATCCACCCAACACAAAAATCATTCAATTGATACGTTCAAAGTTATTTTATATCTGTAATGTAAGACAGCAAAAACATTTTGTCTCACATTGAGTGATATGAATTTGGTACACAATCTTCTGTTGCTGATGGGTTATCATACAGACAAGAACATACACGGATCATGTACCAGGAAAGCAATGTGTGAATCACGTTGCATAACATGTGTGCTTTCCTCTGCACAAAGTTGTCGCTTTGAAAGTATAATGCAGCATGTGCAATGTCACTAGATTTGCATTGACTATTCGCATTTAAATGGAACTAACCCCTGGAATAGTCGTGCTGCCAGTGGATTAAGGAAAAGGGACAATGAACAAACTGTAAAATTTCAAATAAAGTCTGAGCATTCCTTGAAACGTTAGGAACGTTTCAAAATCTTAATGGTAGTATGATCCCTGATGCTGATGATGGTCATGTGTCTTGTCTGCAACGTTGACGGAATCTGTGACGTCATGTCGGGCAACTTGCCTTTCATTCTGTATGGAAACTTTCACAAATGCTTTTTAAGAGTCAATAACATCTTTTTATGTTGTCATACCATACCTTGATGAACCCGTATTCCATTTTAAACATATTTTGATACTGGGAACATTATACTCAATATGAAGGAAGAGTTTTGGCTAAAACATCCCAAATTCTGCCAAAGTTGCAGATCGCACTGATTCCTATCAGCCACAGTAATCCTGATACCACGGACAATTTAGAAACCTCTCAACCGAATGCCTGAATTCATTCAATCTCATTTTTGTCCATTGACTGAGAGCAAAATAATTCATGTAATTAGAACGTCAGTCCATCGCATGAGCTGCGTCTCTGTGCGTCAAGGGAGCGTTTTTTAATTGTCAAAGAATGCAAGGCCGACGCAGGATAAAATGATATGGTGTGAATCAGCCTTAAATTAAAGTTGATTAGGCAACCTTAAATTGATTATTTTGGCGTAGGCGGATGTACAAATCGATTGCCTAATATGGGGCCTCTAACATAAATCAAGTTTGCGATTAATCGCAAATTCTAGTACATGATTTCCCATAGGGTTGTGACTGATATTAATTTTAACAGTTTGTTCATCTCATTTTTGTCCATTGACTGAGAGCAAACTAATTCATATAATTAGTTCCCCTTTAAAACTTCGTCAGACCTTTGGGTTTGTTAGTGAACGTCTTTCAATGAATCATATAATTTAAGATACGCTCCTTAAGAGTAGTAGCAGAGGTAAGAGACCCGACCAACGTTGGAATCTGGCGTTCGAAATATCGCTTCCTTCAAGTACGCTAAGGTGCCTTTCCTCAGTATTGGTTGGTACACAAAGCGTATTCCATTCTTTAAAAATATTGGGCAGACATTGGCTTTGAGGTCGGAGGTGTAGAGGTGCTTAAAAATACGAAAGCTTATACCTGCACCGTGAAGACAAGTTGTTTCAATTCAAAAGGCGTCTTCTATATGTAGAGAACAGAACTGCGAGTACATCTCGCATTGGCGCTGTCCGTACAGAAGATTTCTTTTTTTTTCAAATTCGTCAGCCTTCGTCAGCTTTTATTCGCATAGGTGTGACGGAGCTGTTTGAAAGCAAACCTAAGGCGTTTCACATTCTCCTTCTCATTCCAATTTCATGAAAAGCTCTGAGGTACGTAAGGTGAACGAAAACTAGCAAGGGCACTTAAACCGTTGCCATGGTAATATGCAATCAGTGACTGTAGATAAGAGGCGGAGGAATTGACACATTCTGGCAACATGAGAAATCTGCAGTGCTGTATCTTTGTGGCTAGGAACATACTTCTTGACGAACAAAGTGGAATGAGAACGACGTGGAGACATGCATTTTTCGAAATCGCATGGAAATGCATACACAACACGAAATTAAATAGAATACATGTCGTTATTTGAATGTCCATGTATCATTCGGCATGTGATAATAGGCACAACAATAGGTTAAAATACAACATCATCACACCCAGAATATGTACTCATTATCAAAACTTGGGGTTGGTAAATGTTCTTAGAGTAAAGATTGAAGGGTATATATCAAGTGTGGTGTTATCGTCATCGCCGTCGTTGTTGTTTTTGTTTTTTTTTTGTTTTCATTAAAATAAATAGAATACAAACACGAAAGCAATATAAAATCAAATGAGAAAGAAAATAATTAAAGTACATAATTGATTACATAACAATTGGCTGGAAGCTCTACTCAAAGTAGCTCTGGTATTCCTAGAGGTCCAGTTGTACATGCAGCTGCATCCCTCTGGGTGCAGAAATACACCCTGTTTTTTTTTAGTGTGTACTGTATCTTTAAATGAGAAAAATATTTCTCTTTCCCATGGTCTATTATGAATAAAAGTCGTTGACATAAACTATATGTCGTCATTCTATTTCCATCTTTTATTCAGCATGTGATAATATGCACAAAAATAGGTTAAAGTGAAATTGTAAGACATTTAACTTTTGTTTTGAAAAAGAAAAGAAATCTGAATTCATTAAAATCTATCCTTAAGGGTATTATGCCAAAAAGGGAAACGAAAAAAGCGGGTTTTAAACACAACACACAATGTCTCGGATGAATGTATTAAAAGAGAGCATCGCCGACATTTAACAACAATATACAATATTATTTTTTTAAATGTCATAAATGGACACATGCGAAGAGCATTGTTGGTCATTACAAATAATATAGATTTGACATTTCCTACTTCGCCACTTCATTGTAGTTTGAAGTTGCATGTGAGATACAATCTAATTATGGTTTAAAATCTAAAAAAGCCCTCAAGCTATTTTAAAGATATGTTCTGGTATTTGTTAAAAAAATAAAATGAATGTTCACAGAATCGCACAAAATGTGAGAAGAATGTTCAAAACTATGAAAAAATAATATGTGCCAAAGTGTTTTGCAAGAAAATGTATAATGGCAGAGAAATGTGCAAATAAAGGGTCAAAATTGGGCCATGTCGGGCCGACAGATTTTATACCAGTCCCACGCGCTGCTTCCTGTGTTTGCTGCAGTGGACAGAGCACGTGGAGAATGACATAATTTCGCTTTTAACCGGTTTGAGGGTATCATATTAGTTTTCCCTTGTCTACAGAAGTCACGTTGTGCTTTGTTTGTAACATAAAATTATTTTAATCATTCATTTTTCCAAATTGAAGTTCTTTGCAAGTACTCGATATTCGCTTTAAAACCAATTTAGACTGTTGGAAGCTTCAAGGTCCGTTTGAATAACATTTTTTATTTAAGAGCAGAGTAAAAGTTCATGCCAAATCTTTATCCTAACAATATCACACACACACACACACACACACACACACACGTATCAACAATAAAGGTGCACCACTACATCGTTAAAAAGGCGCCTTGGCGTAGTGGTCATGACTCTCGCCTTTCAACCAGAGGGTCGTAGGTTCGAGTCCTACCCATGGCGTTAATTTCCTTCAGCAAGAAATACATCCAAATTGTGCTGCACTCAACCCAGGTGAGGTGAATGGGTACCTGGTATTAAAATTTATTCCTTGAAACGTCATGTGCGCTAATAAAGTGGCTGCCAAAATAAAGCCAGGGTAATAATGCTGCAATTGTAGAGCGCTTAGAGAACTTTTCATAAAGAGTCGATAAGCGCTATATAAAAGTCCTTCATTATTATTATTATACAACAAGCACAAACTTAGGAGCAGCTTTTTGGTGCATTATTGCCTCTTTTCGGAGCAAAACCATAATAGCTTGATTAGACATTTGTGGATAACTGCATGCATGGTGGCGCCTTTGGTAAGTGTGAGACTTCATCTATTGTTAAATTTATGTGATATGATGTGTTATACCATCAATCTGTTTTCTGTTTCCAAATCACGTGCGCCATTTTTGTCTTCTGTTAGTAATGATTGCTCATATCCATGTGTTGGGAATAAGTAGGTTATTTATTTTTCTTTTCACTTTGCTCTTACTGTCCAAACACTTACGGATTTTCCTTGAGCAAATGATAAACGCTATATTAGAAACGTTCATTGCGATTACCATAATTATCATGAAATAAGATACATGATAATGATGGAACTCTTACAATAATAAAACATTGTTGGATGGAAGCCGCCACTCCGAACAATAAGACATCCATTGAAAACGAAAATGGAAAAAAAGTTCTTGGCCAATGTACATACCCTCCATGTTAGTCTGCATCCAACTCAATTACGAGGATTCGCTTAGTCGTTAGGCGCCCTCTATCGTTTTACCGTAAACAGGAATACAGACGTGTTATCATTTTGAAATATATATTGACCGTGAAGAAGCATATTGTTGAACAATCATCAAACCGTTCAACGAAGAGATTCCTTTTCCCTAAGATAGAGAAAGAAAAGCAAAGGCATTGTTTGATGGTAACTTGGTTCGAAATTAATCAAAGAATGCATTTGAGGCTGTCAGGAATGGTTTCGAACTTATTTCAGTGCATTTAAATGATTTTGGAAATGGGCATTCCGATTTTTCAGAAACGGAAAGTATTTACTGTCCGAAAATGATAGTGTAACTGAGTTCAATATATTTTGGTATTTGAATCTTATGACAGATACATTATTTTTACCTTTTATCAGTCCCGACTTTCTGCTACTGTGCCACCTTACATTGTATACAACGTCTCAGTGAATTTGACCTCTGAAAAAAAGTTTACAATCAAAGCGTTTAAGAGCTAGAATTCCAGGCACGTACAATGTTGTCATACTTGAAGCAAAACAAGCTTTTCCTCCTATCGAATATTAGTCTCCTTAGTGATTCCAGGCAGGGAAATTCGTTTACACCCCGACACAGATGTAATTATCGTTCTGACGTAATGAAAACCCATCGAGAATTCAACACATCGCTCACTCCAGTCCCACCCGTCCAATTTGGTGTATTGATCTTCCGTCAACTCATGTTTATGGTCCATACTAAACACATTAAAAGACGACGGTGCCCCTAAAAGACTTTACCCCCTGGACGGGCGGGCGGCTCACTTGTCGTTTCTCACGTTGGATAACATTTATGTTCTTGAAGTGTGTGACTTACATTATAAGGGGCTTGAAAGAGGAGTATTTGAAAGGAAGGTGTTGCTGGGAAGAGTTTAAAGGGGAGATTAAAGGGCATTGCGTAGCATTGTCACACACCAGATCAACGATGTTTTTGCAATAGATGATGGCGAATGATAAATAAGTTATGGAAATACGGGAGGGGGACTGGTTGAGTGAAGGAGAAGAGGTTGAAACAATGTTTGATGTTGTACGCTTTGTCGCTTAGTTTTAATCGTTTTCTGTTTAATATCTCTTTTGGTCTGCTAGGTTCGGTCTTGAGCTACACCTTTTTATTTTTGCTCTTCATTCTGCCTCCTTTTTTATTTTTTTTTTGTATATTCTTATTTATGTAATTGATTTGTGATTTTTGTATCTTAATCTTGCCAATCATATGTAAATATTGTATTTTGTGTGATGTTTGATCTCAATAAAAACTATAAATATAAAAAAAAAAGTTATGGAAATACTTGGCTTCAAAATAAACGTTTAGTGTAGAATGTAAAAATATAATGTAAAATGTTGTTCGACATGCGTAGTGTCCTGGAATGATTTGTCATGCATTACATTTAAATCAATTTTCATAAAAATATCGAAAGTGCATCGTCAACTTTTTTTTTATTTTTGCACCCCATGATGAATTTTCGTATATAAGAATATGATTCGATATGACACATTTGTTTACATTTTTAGCTTTTCCAACCGCAACCACAATGTTTCACAATGTAATTAAGGCAGGAAAGGAATAAGTGCAAATGAAAACACAGCCTTCAAGGTTTGTTCTTTCTTTTGTAGGAATGCGACCGACTGTAAGAGGGGTAAATAGAAAGACGGATAGAGAGAGAGAGAGAGAGAGACAGAGAGAGAGAGAGAGAGAAGATGGGTTGGGGGGGGCACGCTCGGGCAGGACAGAGATAAGAAAACATTAATGAAGAGATTTAGAACAATACCGAATCACAGAATCAAGTAGTAAACGGTTTAAAATGGATGTCATTTTTGTCGTCAGTAGAGATGAACAGACCTTATTCTTTATTCTCATAAAATAGAGGGACAAGAAAGGAAAGTAATAAAATAAAAGACATCTTAAACCGACACAAAAAGAAGGGAAATCGAAGAAATAGAAAATAAACTGACAGGAGGCTTGATTCCGATGATGAGGTGTTTTCGTCTACGGTAGATATGAAGTAATTATCATAAAAAAGGTCGTCACCTCGAATTTGGCGCCCCGCTTAAAATTTGCTTTACGCTCCAAAGGGCTGAGCAGGGCTGTCAAGCAATGAAAAAAAAATAAGCATTTCCTTTTGCGCCAGTTTCGGTGTTTTTTTTTTTTGCGCTTTTCATCCAAATGTTGGCACCTTCTAGCTCTGACCCGGGGNGCTACCACAATGTTTCACAATGTAATTAAGGCAGAAAAAGAATAAGTGCAAATGAAAACACAGCCTTCAACGTTTTTTTTTTTTTTTTTGTTGTTGTAGGAATGCGACCGACTGTAAGAGAGGTAGATAGAAAGACGGATAGAGAGAGAGCGAGAGAAAGAGAGAGAGAGAGAGAGATGGAGAGGAAAGGGGGGGGGGGATACGCTCGGGCAAGAGAGATATCAGAAAACATTAATGAAGAGATTTATAAGAACTGAATGACAGAATTAAGTAGTAAAAAAAACGGGTTGAAATGGATGTTACATTTGTCTTCAGTAGATATAAACAGACCTTATTCTTTCATCTCATGAAATAGAGAGACAAGAAAACAATAAAATAATATTAAAAAAAAAAAACATATGAAACCGACACAAAAAGAAGGAAAATAACAAAATAGAAAAGAGACTGAGAGAACATAAGATACCCATTCCGGGGTGTCTTCGTCTACGGTAGATATGAAGTAATTAGCATAAAAAGGGGTCTTCACCCCAAATTTGACGCCCCTCTAACAATTCTCCTTGCGCTTTGGGCGGGGGGCTGAGCTGGGCTGACAAGCCAAAAATATTATATCATTAGCTCCATCAGCGGTGTTTTTTTTACCTCAAATTAGACGCCCCATAGCTCTGAACCGGGGGGGGGGGGGGGGGGGGCAGCACCTCCAAATCTTACCTCCCCGGTATGCGCACGATAAAAAACAGAAGACACCGATCAATAGAAACTAGGACGATACGAAGAGGAGCGATTTAATTTTGCATTAATTAAAGAATAGTCAGCGTAAGATATATTTCAATACCAAAAAAAGACATGTATAGACACGAGGGAGAGAAATAACGAGAGAATGAGAACGAAATGAAGAGGAAGAGAGAGAAAGAGAGAATATTGAAGCGAGAAACTGGGAAGAGCATTAGATTATGAGGAGTAGATAGAAATCTCAACTTACATAGAAGCAAGTTATTAACACAATCCAGCGCTGGGATCGCCCGAGGATAAGCTTTCTTCACCTGGAATGTTTTTCTTACTTTCACATCTTAACTAACATCCAGGGTCCTGTCTTCAATGTTCATCTATTTCTCCTTTTTTATCTCCCTTTCCGCCTCGGAATGATACAATTTCGAGTATCTTCGCTGTGTTTTCTCACCGCGCTTCAACAGTTGTTCGATTTTTTTTCAGAGGTGGAGAGGAAAGAGAGAGAGAGGTCCCGCGGGGAGTGCTTTATCTGTCGGTTGATTGATATTAATGTTTTTTAATGCTGAGATGCATGGCTTTTCAGGGAATAGGAGGGGTTAATAATGTGGAGATGCAATGTGTTTTTAAAGACGTACAAACAGACGTATACGCGCACACACGCACATACACACACATACGCTTGATTGATGCGGAGATGTGTGGCCTTTTAGGGACTAGGAGGGGTTAATAATGTGGAAATGCAATGCGTTCAAATATAATGACAGACAAACAGACGCACATACGCACACACAACTCCCCCCCCCCACCCCCAAAAAAGAACATACATGTACCAGACGCACGCACACACACACACACACACATAAATAAACTCACGCATACACATCCTTACACCCCACACCCCTACATAAACGATTCATTGACCTCAATGTTTTAATGCAAAGATGTGTAGCTTTCCAGACACATGGGATGAGTGATAAAGGTGAAATAATGCGCTTACGCTGACAAACAAACATACAAACACACGCACAGAAAAACCCAAACACACAAACACATGCATCCAAACCACACACATACATATGATTAATCTTCATGTTTTTAATGCGGAGATACGATGCGCCCACACAGACAGACAAACAGACGCACAAACAAACATACAAATACACTTTCCGTCGATAAGCTGCGAGAAGCAAAGAAAACAAAAGGGGGGTCATTTTTCATCGCGATGCATCGGTGAGCTGAAACAAATCAACATCACAAAAACAAGAAAGACAAAAGTAAAGACAACAAAAAGGAACAAACAAAAAATCCTCAAAAACTTTTCGTCGCAAATTAGTCATTTTGTTGTAACATTTCAGGGAGGGGACGAAGTGGGTTGCACACGTCACCTCAAATACTCGATCCCAAACATATTCCACGGAATATACAGAGTGCACATATGATGAAGACATAATTGGCAAATTAAAGTACACCTGCAAATCCATGGAGATGAATTTCATTTGTCAGCACGTGATCCGACCCATGTGCCACCCAAATCAGGTGTTCCAAACACACCCACACACTCAGACTCCCCACGCACAAAACACACCCACGCTTCCGGGGGCCGGGCCATTGTGACCCTTTGGATCCGTCTAGCATGCAAGCTTGAGCTAGCTAATGGGACAGTCACACCTACAGATTTATCCAACCCTGCTGCCAAACCGCTTCAAGAAAATTCTGACTGTGTTAACTCTCTTACTCCGATTGAAATATAATGTTTAAATGTATTCTTATTTGTATTGTTTTACTCTATTCAATAAAAAAGACATATAAGATATAACAAAATACAATATACATGTATTTTAGAATATATTAGATAAATTTACATGTGTATAAATAATCGGCATTAGGAAAACAGACTGGAACATCCTTTCGGAGGAATTAAAACAAATACCTCTGTTCTTTAAAGGAGCCAAACTGAATCTAACTACAACATTTTTCAGAATATAGTAAATAAATTTAGATGTATACGTTTTCTCAATCTCAATTGTACAAAGTCATTGATTACATCAATTGTTATTTATAGTCAATATTTTGAATTTGTGATGATTAAGTTCGGCAGCTGTATGGGATCAGTCCGTAGGTGTGACTGCCTCCATAATACCCCTATGTATCAAGACGTCTGATGTGTCTGTTTATCTGACATTTTCTTCACTCACGCTCGACACCATTTCTATCGATGTCTCATTTCTTCAGAAGATAGATTTGAGAGAGATTATGCGGTTAACACGCAATGCAATGTAATGGGCCAGTCAGATCTCCAGTCTGCTCCCACTCTGTTGCCAAACTTGATTTACTTAAATACGTGGACAACGTTATTTTCGTTAAAACATCTCAACTGCCACATCCTTAAATGTTGATGGTGTATGTAAACTAAACTGTGAAAATTGTATGCTTCAAAATAAGCGTTTATTTAAACCAAAAAAAAAAGTACGTGAATTTGACAAAGTGACCTACATAAGAACACAGTACAGTGATAAATGGACGGTGATACGTGTTATTCGTTTTTCATAGATATCTTGATAGTGCATCTTGCATTCCTTGTTTTTTCATCAATTAGATTGTACTGTATTAACATAGGTCAGACAGCTTGATTTGATATTTTTTTGTGAATAAAGAAATATTGTGGCAATGCCATTAAAATGTAACTATATGAAGTATAAAACAATGTTTGGTTTAATCAATGACTTTGTGAAATTTAGATTGGGAAACTATCCGGAATACAAACAATTATAATATCAATTTTCTTAATACGACTTGTCAGCCAGGCGGGATAAGAACGTTGGTGTGACTGACATATCACGATATAAATTTGTGGAACCGCATACTCGATCGAATTCGTTAAGGCCAAACCAAAGAACCTCCCTTTTCCGCCTACGTTCAAGAAAATAAAGATTGATAGAAAAGACGACATCACATAGGTGAAGGTAACATAAACGATCCTGATCATTGCTTCAACGGATTGACTGCTGGATGGTGTAATTCCCGTAGACTTTGTACATGAACTTTCTGATTATAATGATAATAATAGATGCAATTTATATAGCGCACGTATCCACTCTGCTTAGTGCTCAAGGTGCTTAACATTGTTTTTACCCTGGCTTTAGCCCGGCAGCCATCCGCGGCGCAATTGGTGTTTCAAGGAATAAATATTCCTGCCCATGTTTCAAAGACCGAGAATTTATAATAATAATAATAATAATACACGGCTTTTATATAGCGCTTATCAACTCTTCATTAGAATTCTCTAAGCGCTCTACAATTGCAGCATTATTACCCTGGCTTTAGCCCGGCAGCCACTT
>BQKZ01000945.1:49990-67702 GCA_036244855.1 Temnopleurus reevesii
CATTAAGTAAGCATAGCTGACAGAAAGACGTCTTTAATAACGCCCTAGCGATGGGAAGATTGCATTTCACCTCAGTCATTTATTCATGCTGCCGTTTAGCAAGTCAACAAGTCACCCGAAACCCTCCCTACAATAGATTCTGGGAAATATGCATATATCAAAACGCAACAGGTCAAAAGAAACCTGCCGTCCCTATATCTCTTTATAGAAAATGGCCACCACTTTGATATTTGCATCTACCGGTAACACAAAGCGACAAGAGCACTTATTGCCAAATGGACAACTTGAATATTATGATATCGTGTTACGTCTTTTGACGAGTTTAAGTTACAATGAAGCAAGTTTCTTTTGCTGTTCTCCACTGTATTTGTGCATTTTAATGAAGTGGCTGCCGGGCTAAAGCCAGGGTAATAATGCTGCAATTGTAGAGCGCTGAGAGAATTTTTCATAAAGAGTTGATAAGCGCAATATAAAAGCCGTTCATTGTTTATTAGTCTTAGCCGATTCAAGTTCATTTCCTATTAGATATACCCATGAGTGCGTTTATGACATGTTCACATAAATGAGAACATGAAATATCCATGAAAAAAGAAAAGATAATAGCAATAATGAAAAGCGAGTACAACACGAAATAGATATCACAGTTAATCACAAAGATACCAGTCTACAGTTCTTTCTCTCATTTTGCTGAAAGAATACTTAGCTGTTTCAATCAAAGAATGGGTATGAAAAACTGTTGAACTAAAACAAAAATGAATGATAAAAAATAAAACAAAATGATGAAAATATTGAAAAGAACAAATAAATGCATGCAATATTGGTATGAGTGGGTTGCTACTTATCTAACGTTCTTTCTTTGTTATCTTTCATTGAACGTAATTCAGGCTGCACTCGAAACTGATACTTTTCAGAATAGAAGAGCATCCTCAACACACAGTATCACTCCTTTTATTTCAACCACACACAATTAACTGAGTATTGATGTACTGAAACGGTACACCACTCAAACTTTTATTTCACAAATTGCAAGTGATAGTTAGACGCAGTGGGTTTTAGGGACCCTCAGTCAATATTGGAGTTAGTGTAGGGTAACGTTGATTTTGTTACCTCGCCGAATTTAGCACGTTCGCCGCATGATTTCGTAGAAAAAACAGTCACATCCTGAACAAAACTCAATTTTCTAATCAAAAAGTCAATAATGCAATTAAAGGAATTGCAGAAAGAGGAAAAATGACGTAGGATGACATCACGTTCAAATTGAAGTCACTATCATTATGATAAAGCCAATAAGTTAAAGAACAAGGAAAGTTTAGGTAAAATATACTGTTTTGTTACCCAAAATTTGTCTTCAAATCTTTATTGAATGAAATATTTATATGAATATATTGCACAAAACATTGTCTGGGAAATGAATGGGTTATTATAAAGCTGTTACCTAAAATGTGTAAAAAGATACAGAGACATTTTGCAACATCGTGTACCACGAACCTGAACAAATATTTTCTCTTTTTTTCGTAAAATACACCGTCTCATGTTCAGAATTGAATGAAAACCTAATTATTGTCTATGCCTTTCGAGTGATATCGTAAAAGTAAGGAATCTTCAAAGTCCTTATCTTATCATGATCGCTGCCACTGTTGAGGATTCTACATACTGGAAGATTTGATGCAATATTTGTCGGATAATTTCCAATATTTGGTTGTTGTTGAAGTTTTTCCTTTTAAATTCTGCAAATTGATTTTTTTTCTTTTGTTCCCTTTTTTTTCGCTTTAATACCATGCCCTCATCTGCTCATCAATTCTGTATTCATTTTGTGAAGAATGGTGTTGATCATTTATCCTCAATTTTGCCGTAATCCATTATTGAAAATGTCATAAACAAACTTAACTTATGCGAGGTATATGCGCTAATACGTCACACATTAAAATACATCATTGAAACTTTGGAAAATGATTGGACTGTCATATGTTATTCATTCTTTTACAGCTTTCTCATACGATATCCACAAATAAACTATAAAAATCGATTTTACTAAAAATCGAAGAAATAATACATTGGAAAAACGTTAAGGGTTAACCCTTAACGTGCCACATGCATGACTTGTGTACTGATCTATGCAGGAGTGCCAAGTGCATGTATACACGCATCGTAATAACACCCTTTGTGTACTACTATTGTGTATATCGTACAGATTAACTCAGGAGCGTTTGTATTGTTCTCACATCCTGCTTATGTATTAACAGGCTTTTTTTTCATACGACAAGCAGAAAACAATTTATAGAGGTGAAAAGTATCAAAGAGTTTTAAAAACTGCCCCAAGGATCCGCACAAAATAAACTTGGCACAGGCAGTGCAGTATACAGAGCAGCTTAAGGGTTAACAGTGGTTATAATATATCATATAAATCCTCCCCCTTTAGATGTGTGTACTGTAACTATTCCAAGGCTGCAGTTGGGAATTTAATATTTTGACCATTTTTTCCCCTTTCGACATCGGAGTCAGAATTTACAAGAGTTTCCCCGTAGCCCCATCAAAGGGTACTCGTACAGAAAGAAAAGCACTGTGCCTGGGAAATGCTTACCTAGGAGAAAAGCAAACAGACAAAAAGCAAAATGAATATGATACTATTATTCCCGTTTCCGAGGAGGGCCTAGAAATCTCTCTGATTTTTTTTCAGAGGATGTAAATCGATCAAAAGGGCTTGGCAAAGTTGTCCAAGGGTTATTATTCTTCATGATAACATTCTAAGTAAAAGCACGATATAAACTATTTTCGAAAAATTTAGTCGGACGCAAATTCAATGCTCCTTTGTAATTCGATTCAATTCGGAAACGGCTTTGCGATTATTGTGTCCGCGCAGTTGAATACACGGCGTACGGTTCTATTCTCTCCGACCCATTTAACTTTTTCGGAGATAATTCATATCGTGTTTAAACTATATACCATTAATATGATATTTCTATCCTGGCTGTCACACTCGCCGCTATCCCGTTTTTATGTGTTCGAAAATCACCTCGTTAAACAGCCCGGCAGAAATATAATTAATCTTCTATTTGAGAGTTAGTTGGTTATATCTTTTCGTCTTTTTGAGGGGTGGGGCCGGTGGGGTTAGGTTTTGGCCATTGTATATAGCAGCTTACACAATGTTATCAAGCTTCATACAATAACCAAGTTGAAATACATAGAAATTCACCAATTTCGCCAATACACCATCTCCCATGGTGGACAATCATCTTTAAGATACGTTATCATTTGAGTGTTAGAAGTTTTCGAGGTAGCAGAGACTTCAAATTCTACTTGGTTCACGAGAGAACAGATTTCTTCGATCACATGCCATCGGCAAAGAAAAAGAAAAAAAAGAAAAACAGTTCTTGCCCCAGAAGGACCCACATCCTGGGCTGAGGGCTACCGCAAGCTTTTTTGCGGTTTGGGGGAAAACCCACAGCCTGAGTTGTAAGCCTGTACAATTATCACAAATGAAATCAACAGCAATCTGAAGGACTTGCCTAAAGGATAACAAACTTTTAAAGTAATCTTACGTGTCTTGAATGAAGTAAAATCAGGTGAAAAACTGTGAAACTTTTAGCAAAATCAGAAGGCTTGTTCAAAATTTATGAATTATCACTTTTTTTCAAGCATATGATAATCCCTGCCGCTGATGGGGAAGCTTGTGATAAGCAAAGTTGACGAAATCGGTGGCGACATGCAGTTTCGGAAACTAATCGTTTACTCCATAGTTCCCCTTTGATACCTTTTGTAAAGTTCGGTCTGTTTCACTGTAACGTATTCAGGGTTGCGTTTCATAAACATGTTCGTTTAGCATTTGGAACGATTTGCTTTTTCGCTGGTGGCACTCAAAGCCCTTTCAAAATTCCACCCCGACATTTAATGTATAATTATTCAANGAGCCTTAATTTTGCGTTGATTTGTGGGTCATTTACGCTGGTTGTATAATACCGACTTGACAGACACAGGGGCTGTGTTCCATAAAGTTATGCGTAGGTCTATACACGACTCTACGACAACCAATAATCCCTTCTCAGGTACGATTCAGCGCCAGTAGTAAGCATTGTTTGCAAGAAAGGGTCACCAGTCGTTCGTAGAGTTGTATGCAGATCTATATGTACTGTATTGTGAAACGTAAGCCCTGAGAAGAGTAAATGGGAAGGTCGATGGAAGATTTGAATGTCTGTACCGTCTCACACGAGAGAAAAACACTAAGGGGGTGTTGCTGAAAATCAACTGCAAATCAACTGCAAATTGTAACGCACATCTTCATTCGCGCGTGGTATGCGCACTTAACAAGACGCGCATGAAACAATGATTTTGATTGGCGCGTATCGATCAACTGCAAATTACGATCAATTGCAACCTTTGAGCAACACCCCCATAGTGTACGAGATTGATGAAACTAGTCTACTTGCTGCGTAAATAAACGCCTTTGAAAACAACTTGACAGATTGAACAGCGCTTTAAGCAATTTTCTCCTGTTGTCGATCTTAGAGAATGGTTTTGATAAGCAGTGAATTCGTGTAATCACAGAATTTGCCTACAAATGAGATTACATTTATAGTACACTACCGTGGGCATGGTGGGAGTAATGGCAACGTTCAATCCATATCAAAGCTTGAAACTACAATCTTAGTTTATGACCAACGGTAGTCCAACATTACTCGATCTTTCCGTTCGCTTAATTGTACATGCGCGTGCTTTTTGGTCCATGCCACTGTGACGTCACCTGGAAATAGCTCACGGAAATCAAAACTGATTTTGTGAGGGAAAGAACGAGTGCAGTTGGCACGTTGATAAATGTTGACCTTTACTTCCAGTCAACTCTGACTGTGACTTTGAAGAGTAAGATTGAAATATTCATTAGTAAGCGAACGGAAAACCCGAGAAATGCTCGTCACAGATTTATTAAAGGGTTTGTCAAAGAATTATCATAGCTATGACGTAACAATGTGCAGCTCCGCCCAAATTGTGACGTGTGCTTCCGGTCGAATATGGCTGTGACTGCGACGAATGACATCAAAACCTCCACAGTGAGCGAGTGCGACAATTTAGAATTAATGGCTCATCACAGAATAATTATATAGCTTTGACGTAACAGTGCGCAGGTGCGCGCGTATCATGACGTGAACCTACGGTCGACTGTGACAGTGACGAATAAAATCGAAACCTCCACATTTTAACATCAATGCACATCAGGCGCATAATTTTAATGCGCATTTGTGTAACAACCGCGTATAGGGGTTCGAAAGATTCAGCGTATGTACATTGAATTAATGAAAACGGCAGAGGCGTATTGCGTAAAAGTTTGTCACTGGCATCAATCACCCTGTAAAAACCTACTTTAAGCTACCTTATCAGATAAATGAGCAATGGAAAAACAGATTACCAGTTCATAAATCCTTCAGGCGACTTATATCTTACCTAACTGCGCCGTACTTCAATCTTGTTTCAATCTTGTTTCAATCTTGTTTCAAGGAAATAAAAATGCAATAATAAGCTGTCTCCCCTTTCCTGTTCTACAAACTCGGCCTTAGGTGATTCGCCGGGCAGGTGCAAGTCATTTTGCACAAGATTACGTCTGTTTGTAACATGGATCATGCAAATCTCCCGTGCATGTTCGAGAGACGCAATAACATTAATCTGATCATGCCGTTTAGAGTCTGAGAAGTCAGTGACATGTCGTGTTCAAATGCAAGAAGGACGTAAACACCGTTTGGATATTGGTCGAGTTAAGGCCATCTGCTTCTCGGTGGAACAATTACTGTTTGTCGAAGCTAGAGGCTGACTCACATATTTGGCGTTTTTAGCCTGTGTCAGCCCAGCGTTTTGGCAATTAAATACGCTCCCCATGCGTTTTCTATTTACAGTATAAGCTTGCGCTTGCGCTCGACCAGCGTACGGCGAAACGTCAGCCCACTGTATGACCTGCGTCTTTTTTTGCGTCCAGGGAGCGTTTTCAATTGTCAAAAAGATGGGCCGTCGCAGGCTAAATGCTCAACGATGTAAAAGTAGACCCTAATATAGATGCTTTGCATAGGCCCCTGGCACACAAAGTCCCAGACTGAATACGATCCCACACGATTCCTTGCTTATGGGCCGTGAACTGTTACCTGAACTAAGGGCCGTGATCAATCTTGTTCAGTCGGGACTTGTATGTGACTGGGGTCTTAGGCTATACTCAGCCGATCGAGCAGTTTCAATGAGAAGTTGCAACTCTCGGCCTTCCTAAACTCCCTCTGACATGTCTGATAATTCCAGCTATAGAAAAACATTCAGATAAAGCTTTAAAGTTCTAAAAACACGATACGGTATAAATTATTTCCGTAAAATAAAGTTGGACGCAGACTATAAATCCGTACGCCGTGTATTCAACTCTGTGGGTACAATAATGACAAGCCGGTTCCGATTAATATCATTACAATGGAGCATTGAATTTACGTTCGATTTAATCAGTTAATTTTTCAAAAATAGTGTACATCGTGTTTAAAATGATTTTGAATTTGAACACAGTTTCTGTTAAATGCGCGTGTGCCTATACTGACGAAAAGAACGCCTTGTACAATTAAATTCCAATTTAGTCATCCCCACGCAATGAATTGCGTCTAATGCACGGTGATTGATATTCGATGTGAGCAACAATATCACAATGCATCATTGAATATCCATGCGTTTTTTTTTACCAGATAGAGGATACATACAAATGCATATGGAAATGGATGTCTGTTATCAGTGGTGGCATTTTTCATTCTTCTCAGATTTATAATAACGACGATCCCTCGTCATCCCTTTTCAGACACCGGGGCGTAGCCAGGATTTGCAATTGCACTTAAAGGGGATTTTTTTATGGGAGGGGGGGGGCTCCAGTTTTGTTCGGATGCACTATTATTCGATTACTATTATGTTTTTTCTCTCTTTTGTCTTTAGTTTTTTAGGGGGGGGGNCAACACACGATTGAAAATTGCGAGAGGTGCTACTGCTGTAATTGTGCCGTGGTTCCCATGGCTCATCCTAAATGTACCCCTCCCTTGTTTAAGTTGATTGACTCACAAACTCAACAACCTGCTTCAGTAAAACGGCAACATTTTCATCCATTCACGTCACGTACTCGCATTTGCAACAACTGTATATCTGAGGTATACACTTGTCCTATATGTCTGCATGTCTTGCAAATAGGAATGAGATACGATGGGGTCCTCAATATCGAAAATGTCCCGCGAATACTGAAACCACAAGCCTTATCCATATGAATGAGTGTTCAATTCGCACATATTATGCATTTGTTGGTGAAGTTCGCGGCTTGCGAGTTGGTCTTTGAAGCACGTTTAGTTCAGAGGGCAGTATCGTCGAATAATTGAGATGTCATGATTGGCATGTCTAAAGTAATTTCTTGTTTTATAGACAACATCCAAAATGCACAAATGCAGGCTGTACTAGTAATAATATTATACGATTTTAACAAAAGCCCGATGGGTTGTGCTTCATAAAGTCGTGCGTAGATCTACGCACGATTGCACGAAAGACTGGCGATCCTTTCTCGCACTCAATGATACCTCTTGACGATGAATCGCACCAAAGAAAGGATCACTAGTCGTTCGTACAGTCGTGCGTTGATCTACGCACAACTTTGTGAAGCAAAATCCTGTTTGTTTTACAATATCAATTTATGAGCCTGCATGAGAAATGGCCATCTCAGAAATGGGAACTAATACTATGCATTACTGATAAAAAAAAAAAAAAAAAAAAAGTCTTTCCTGGCACGATATAGGCTTTAAAGCCCAAGTATAGTTTTAGTAAATATTAGGAAACGTGAATTTTGGGGATGTTTACCATGACATATAATCCTTATACACATTATGACATCATGACATTTATGTTTACGAGCTGATTCCTTTGAACATTTGAATTTGACCGTTAAATCCTATTGAGCGCCCTCTTTTGGTTATAAAAAAATTTTACTTGTTATCGGGCATATACAAAGTTATTTTCAAGATTTGACAAAAGTATGGTAAAAAGGATTACACCAACAATAAATTCTGAAATTTTCATCAAATCCTGTGCATGAGAAGTTGTCTTTTATCAAAAAAGAAAATATTGAATTAGTGTCGGGGGACACGACGCTGAAATATTTTGCACATTATAGGTTATAACTTTTCCAAAACTTGTTCATTTTTCGCACAATCTTTTTGTACAACATGTTCATGATACTATTTTTCATTTTATATAGATTTGAAGACAAACTTTGTCGATAAAAATATTCGCTTTTACCAAAACTTTACTTGGGTTTTAAATTTATCATTTTAATGCACGGCACTAATTCGTTACGTAGTGGCTAATTTTCATTTCACTGTAAAAAACGACTCCATAATTTTTAATGGGTAAGAGATACAGAGATATCCTGATCATCAATTCGCACATATGATGCATTCGTTGGTGGGGTTCGCGGCTTGTGAGTAGTTGGTCTTCGTAGCACGTTTAGTTCAGAGGGCAGTCTCGCCGACTAAATGAGATGTCATGATTGACATGTCTGAAGTAACTTCTTTGTATACAGTATCCAAAATGCATAGATTCAGTTCTTAATTCACTTACCAGGTGCGTGGTTTACTACTTCTAATATTACAAGTTAGTTTTTATAGCAGTAGCCTGGGTTGTGCTTCTTAAAGTTGTGCGTAGATCTACGCACGATTGTACGAAAGACTGGCGATCCTTCCTCGCACTCAATGATACCTGTTGACGATTAAGCGCACCGAAGAAAGGATCACCAGTCGTTCGTACAACTTTATAAAGCAAAATCATGCTTGTTTTACAGTATCAATCTATGAGCCTGCATGAGAAATTGCCCTCTCAGAAATGTGAACTCATGCTATGCATTACTGATAAAAAAAAAATATATGTTTTTCCTCGCACGATATACATATATAGGTTTTACATTTGTCATTTCAATGCACGGCACTAGTTCGTTACGTAGTGATTGATTTTCATTTCACTGTCGAAAACGACTTTATAGTTTTTAATGGGAGATGGATACAGCAATGTCCTGATCATCAATTTGCACATATTATGCATTCGTTGGTGGGGTTTGTGGCTTGGGAGTTGGTGTGCGTAGCACGATTAGTTCAGAGGGCAGTCTCGCCAACGATTTGAGATGTCATGATTGGCATGTCTACAGTAATTCGTTTTGTAGAGCACATCCAAAATGCAGGAATTCTGTTCACTATACACATACCATATCCATGCTGCACTAATACTAATATTTTGAAGCTTGATAGCAGATACTTAGGCTGTGTTTCATGATGGTAACTATGTGGAGATCTACTCACGATTGTGCGAACGAATGGTTATACTTTCTCGCATTAAATGATAACTCATGGCGCATGGCGCTGAATCATACCACATTCATTAACGTCTCTGTCATTATCGACTTTTCTTGGAAAAAAATTGGCATTTACCTTTCATTTCTTGTTTGTAGCATTCTTTCTTTGTTTTTCTTTTTTTCAAGTTTTAATGCAAGTTTATAAGCAATATGTTGAGGTCATTACCAAAACCTGTTATGTATATTTATTTTCACCCGCTGCTTGAACTAAAAATGCATTTAGCTATATCTGCCAACCATCCCCATAGAGTTGCCCTAACCAGTGAACAACACTAGATAAGCGACTTCAAATAAGACTCTTGCTTGATGTACTCTAATATACCCTATCCATTTTCATTGCCATTATTGGTCTTTCTTAGCAACATCGCTTACCGACCAAATAAATCGAAGTTTTCAGAGAAAGCGCTATTAGCGTCTGACTATTTAAAGAAAGCGTGTTTTTGTGGGGTTTTTTTACATTCAGCCTTCGGGTTAAGTGGAAAAATAAAGACACAAGTATTTTTTTAAAAGGACCAATTTTGTCAATAAGCCTACAATCTGAATAGGACTGTTAAAACTTCATTCAATATCAAGCAAGAGGAAAAATGTCATACTATGAATGTTGCCAGACTTAGGCCTCTTATAGTTATATACGGTAGATATGAAATCTCCTTTATAGATATAATAACTGTATTTGCAATAGGTCCATTTATATAGCGCAATCACTGTATACATATACTCTACTGCGCTTGATATTAGGTACCATATTATTACCCTGGCTATAATTGCCGAGCAAGACAGTAAGGCGCTCAAGCATTCCAAGGAATAAATTCCTGCCAGGTACCCATTTTTCACCTGGGTTGAGTGCAGCACAGTGTGGATGTATTTCTTGCTGAAGGATTTAACGCCATGGGTAGGACTCGAGCTGCGGACTGCTGTTACAGATCTTATACATATCTTTCCTCAATACAATATGTTTTATATAAATAAAGGACCGCATATACTTAATAAAATGAGTGCTGAATAATGGAAAATGACACATTCATTTTTCCATTCGCGCTCCAGTAATCTTGACATTGGCACGATGTAATCGTGTTTACACAACAGTTGTCTTCTGATAACATCGCATCGTTTCAATTCAATTGTTTTCATTTGTCCTTCTTCGCTACCATCAAATACATCTTCCGTGAGAAATTGGGTCGTCTTTGGTGCGCCATCTTCCCAAGATGACATTATTTATGTTTTCTGTCGCGGTCGAGCAGGGAGGACATGTACGAAGACAGCTAATCTGCCACACTTTGCCAAACAAGCTGAGCGGATGAATTTACACATCGTGCTACACATTGGTGGCACTGTCTTTTCTCCATGACAACTAACGGATTAATTATCTAGAAGAAACACCGCCAATGTATCGTGGTACCAATTGCTTGCTCGCAGGTGGTTGTTACATTGTTATCAAGATTATGCAAGATTCAGCTCCCAATTCCGTGTACATGGATTTTAGAGCTGTCTATGAATACTTAATACTAAATACACGACAATTATGTACCGCTTAATATGACGTGTTTCTAAGTGTTTTGTTGCATTATGGCCCGGCTGTGGCACGGCTCCCTTATTTAGAATATCTATGCAGTACAGGAAATTCATCATGCAGGTGCCCATTTATATTACCTGGGTTGAGTGCAGCATGATGTTGATATATTTCCAGCTGAAGGAACTTAACACCAAGGGTGGGACTCGAAAATGCGAGATTTATCTCCCAATTTTATGCACATTAATGATACGCATGTAAATCAATGGTACAATACTCCAGCTCGTGCCAAACAGATTTCTTTATTTTGACCGTTCCTGATCAATTCCTTTAAGTTAATGCATCCATCCGTTATAATGCGCATGCATCTATGTGTCGCTTCAGTTCTCCAAGTTTGTAAAGCTTGCATTCGCCTCGCTCTGACCTTCGCTAATATTGATCCAGGGCTACTTCAGATACAAATGCATTTTGTGAGTGCATCTTTCCGTCTAGTTTACCCAAAAGACGATAGAAACCGAGAAAGACAGGAAAGAAATAGAAAAGAAAGGAGAAGAAGAAGAGGAGGAGAAGAGGAGAGGGAGGAGGAGGAGGAGGAGGAGGAGGAGAAAGAAGAATAAGAAAATGAAGAAGAGGATTTAAAAAAAAAGAAGATGAGATGGATCAGAAGGTAGAAAAGTAGAACAAAACGACGAAGAAGATGAAGAAGAAGAAGAAGAAGAAGAAGAAGAAGAAGAAGAGAAGAAGAAAAAGAAGAAGAAGAAGAAGAAAAAGAAGAAGAATTAGAAGAAGAAATAGAAGGAGGAGAAGAAGAGGAAGAAGGAGATGAGGAAGAGGAGGAGGAGGACAAAGGAGAATAAGAAAATGAAGAAGAAGATTTAAAAAAAGAGAACATTAAGAGGAAGAGGAAGAAGGAAAAGAAGAAGAAGAAGAATTAGAAGAAGAAATAGCAGGAGAAGAAGAAGAGGAAAAGGAAGATGAGGAGGAGGAAGAATAAGGTAAATGCATCAATGTGTTGCTTTACTTCTCCAAGTTTGTAAAGCTTGCATTCGCCTGGCTCTGACCTTCGCTAATATTGATCCAAGGCTACTTCAGATACAAATGCATTTTGTGAGTGCATCCTTCAGTCTAGTTTACCCAAAAGACGATAGAAACCGAGAAAGACAGGAAAGAAATAGAAAAGGAAGGAGAAGAAGAAGAGGAGGAGAAGAGGAAAGGGAGGAGGAGGAGGAGGAGAAAGAAGAATAAGAAAACAAAGAAGAAGAAAAAAAATAAGAAGATGAGATGGATGAGAAAGAAGAGAAGAAGAAGGCGAAGAAGATGAAGGAGAACAAGAAGAACATTAAGAAGAAGAAGAAGAAGAAGAAGAAGAGGAAGAAGAAAAATTAGAAGAAGAAATAGAAGGAGAAGAAGTAGAATAAGAAGAAATAGAAGGAGGAGAAGAATAGGAAGAAGATGAAGAGGAGGACGAAGAATAAGGTAAATGCAACTATGTGTTGCTTTACTTCTCCAAGTTTGTAAAGCTTACATTCGCCTCACTCTGTCCTTCGCTAATATTGATCCAAGGCTACTTCAGATACAAATGCATTTTGTGAGTGCATCCTTCCCTTCAGCGACCCAAAAGACGACGGAGACCTAGGCAGAAGGATAAAACAGGAAGAAGTTGTAGAAAGAGAGGAGTAAGTGCAACTAGAATTGAAAGTAAAGGAGAGGAAAGGAAGAGGCGAGGAAGAAGAATAACAACGATAGCAACATCAACAAGAACAACTAAGGTAAGGAAAACATGGGAAATTAAAAAAAAACAAGATAAATAGCAAAACAAAGAGTAATGGGATGAGAAGTGGAACATAATGAGGCAAAACAAAAATAACATTACATATGAGACGTTATTACTTAAATGAGATGAACAAGTGGAAAGGCTACAAAAATAAAAAATAACAATCGGAAATCTTGTAGTAAGAGAGTACTAATGAAGGAAGCTTGAAATCTCGAAATTAGTATTTTACATATTCAAAAGTTGTCTGATTTCTCAGGCCGTCAAAGACGTTTTTTTCATGTGCATTTAAAGTCAGGTGTTTCTGAAAATATAATTGTGTATGTGTTTTCTATTTCTATGTCATTTGTTTTTAACTGTCTTTGTCACTGTGTTTTCTTTGATACTCTCAAAGTCAATGTCTCCCATGTGACGAGATCCTCTTATATCCGTTGTCTTTTTAGACCAGCGCCTAAAACAACAGAATTCTGCGATCGCATGTTGTTTTCTTACGATTTTCTCCCTCTTTCTTTGTAAATCAATATGATCTGGAGGATTTATGCTGAGGTGTCCATTAGGTAAATTGGTATTCGAGACAGGGCACCGTAAGAAGGCACCCTTAAGGTGCTCTACCTTTTTTTTCAGCCAAGGACATCAATCAGGGTAGGAAATGTCTCTACTTTCTCTCTCATTAAAGGTGCTATCACACCTCTGCGTTTATACCCGGCGTCTGCCTCACGTTCTTGAAACCTGAAAAGGCGTTAAGCCCTGGTCACATAGGACCCCGGAAGCAACATGATTCAACCCGACTCTTTGTTCTGAGGCAGTTAACTGTGAATTAACAAAGAGTCGTGTTGAACCGTGTTGCTTCCGGGGTCATATATGGCTAGGGCTTTACATACGGGGGAAAGGCGAATATTGAACGTAAAGGCATACAGATTAAGGACGCCCATTTAACGCATACATGAACACATGCATACGCATACACTCTATACCACTTGCGTACAGTGGGTGACTTAAAGTACGGTGTTCGGTGTTGGTGTTGGTGTTGAGAGAGCAAAACGGTCCGTAAACCGAGATCCAACACCGTTGGTCAGTTTACAGAAGTGATACAGAAACGACCGGAAATACGTCAGAATCGTGCAAGGTCTACCCCAAACACCGACAGACTTCAAGTTTGGTGTTGAGGCTGGTGTTGGTTGTGCTGCAACACCAACACCAGCGTTCAACACCGTACTTGAAGACACCCAATGAGTACCAGTCGATCGTCTAACAGCGTGTGCCAATCGCCTTTCTTACTCAAATCTGCATTCATTTAGCGTCTTTAGAATTTTCGTGAAGACTGTGTAGATATTGGCCACTATCCAAAAAGCAGTGATTCATTTGGAAGCGTTCCCAGCAAATTCCCATGAATATGGAACATTTAGCAAAGTTGTTTTGATGAAAAGTGTGACTGGGATTTATTAGCTCCATAAATTTCGATAATGGTTCTTAGGGAAAGTACACTATGGGAAATCTGGAGATAAATGGACGGCAACAAGCTAGCTCGGACGTTGAACCCAGTAAGCTGAAAAAAAATCCTAAATTCGACACCGACTCGTAATTTATAACGCCTGAAACCTAGACTAGAAGACAATAGCACATGAAGATTATGTCTTGGCCTGCGACAGCTTATATTGATTAAAGCAAAAACAATACAAAACAAAACAAAACATGTGAATCGAAAAGGAGAGCAAACAATACATGAGATAGTTATTACAAAATTCAATGATTTAACTCAACAGTGAGTTTCATGTAAATTAGCAACTTTTTGCCACGTACCATGACAACTTTATGCACTTATTATATCGACTCCTAACATTTCAAAATATCCCAAACCATATTTCTCTTAAATATTCAAAGATTGAATCAAAGAAGTGCATTATGCATGTTTGTATTTATTCAGCAAAGACAACAGAACAATCCAAAAAATGGCATTGCATGTTTTTTTTTAAATCGTGGCACTTAGGTAGCGTATAATTTTATACAGAAAACGCAATGTATAATAATACTAATAATATACTACACTTATAAAGCGCATATCACATATATCTCTATGCGCTGATCATGCTGATTAAAGAGAAAAAGCAAAGAGAGGAATAATAGTTATTAAGTACATGTGCTCAGCAAAGAAAATAAAGTTGAACTCAGCATTTTTTAAATAAAAATGTTTTAAGACGTGCCTTAAAATTGTCAGTGGTGTCTGAATTCTTATATACATTAGGTTTAGAATGAAAAGGGTATTATAGGCAGTGATGTGTCTTAGCAATTTAGAATGCACGAACATTCTCAAAATCCATTAGTATTTGCAGTAATACTGTAATGACTGTCTCAATGCAGGAGCTGGTGTTTTAGTCGTCACTTAATTGGGTCTGAATTCTTTCCGTTGAACCTTAAAGCCGACCAACGGATCAGATTTTTCCCTAAATCTAATGGAATTTTGAAACGAAAGGCTTGACTCTTGGCTCTTGGCAGTTTTTCAGAATGCATTACAGCTGCACATCCATCAAAAGGTCGCAGATAAATAGGTCGTTTTCCGACCGATGCATCAGTTATTCAACTTCAATTGAAGTCTCGATGTTGCATCTTGTGGATGTTATGTGCAAATAGAGCCTGTTTAACTAGCCATCTCTAAATTTACGGTCTTTGAAACATGGGCTCATTTTATGGCTTGTCTACTACGATTTTCTTTCAATTTTATTACAACGAACAACATGCATATTTATTCTTTAAATGCAGAAGCGCCTACTTGGCAGCTATGCTATGGCCGGGTAATAATATTAGATAATTTGTCTCGCGCCTCTGAATAGGACTAGAGAGGTGGCGTGTTTAAATGCTATATATTATTATTATTTATACAGGGCAAACTAATTGTGGAAGTAGAAAAAGCATAAGCTATTAACACTGATTAAGGAGAAAATTGCTATATTACGTAAAAATATATTGCAACAATTTACAATGTATCTGACAGTATTGGCATGCTCTGATATACTCTGTGGAATAATACGTATCAGTTTCTGGATCAGCATGGTGAATCTATAGAACACGTTTTGATAGAAACAAAAAGAAATGTGGGCCGTTGGCAACAATATTGAATAAATTCTATCTATCATTACGTCACTTAGCGGAATTAATCACAATCTTTCAAACAAAAAGATTATTAATTTCTTGAAAATTTACACCTGTGATTACCGCCATATTTTGAAATAAAGGACTTTTCGCAGAAAAAAATGGGAGGATATTTTGTTTGCCTCATAAATTGTAAGGGAATCGAATGCGATGATGGCCATTTTGTCCGCGAATTCTTGTCCAATTCAGAGTGAATAGCCTAAAGGACGATGCATTCCGTTCGAGATGGTTTTGAGGAGGCTGAATAATTGATGGTTGAGGTGGACAATCTATTCCCCAATCTCCTCGGAGACCACTTCTAATGTTTCTTAACCCATCGGGAGCTGAGCTCTACAATTGCCCCTGGGTCCGTACATAACGCATCCGGTTACGAAATTCGTTGACTTAAATCCACTTCCAACTCCCTAGATCATCTTGATTGACCTCAAACTACATCGTTTTAGTGAGCGCTTTTCAATCAGGGATCAACCGTTTAAGGGTGCAACACTTGAAGCCTCGTAATTGACCTGGAATGCGGCAGATGCTAATTGATGCCGTGGCTTTGAGGTATTATCAGATAATTGATATCAGTCTCATTCTCAGCATATCAAGTGACGAAGGTTTGGGCATAGTTAACACCTTACACTGAATCATTCACAATAGCTACATGCACGCAAACGAATATCCTTTCTTCTTATTGTATGGTAAATGTCGAACATGTCGAACATGCCATCATGAAGCTATTGTGAATGCTAAAATAAAGTTGTTTAAATTGTCCCAGTCCTTTTCCCTTCTGCAAAAAATCGAATGATTCGGGCATGGTTCAAACTATTTTAATGTAATCAAGTGAATTTCGTCCTTTTTTTATATCCGGAACATTTCAAATAGGTGTCACGCGTGGTCAGTGAATTAAAAACGGCGCTATTTTCAAGGCGACAATGATGTTGCTTACTTAGTCCAAATCATCTGTCATCTCTATTAAAGGTGCCCTGTATGGAACAAATTCTGCTCCATATAATTTAAGCCATAAAGGCCCATTAATGGTTAGATGTCATTTTCAAGTGACGGCTTATTTTTTGTCACGTGAATTTTAACTCGACCATGTTTATGATCTGGTCATTAATGTAGATGATGACTATTCCCTAAAAGTGCATCGTGAGAAATAGATCTTAGGTTATACACTGCATTTTGTGTTGTGTAATACTGACCTAAATAGACAGTTGATAAAAAATAGACTATAAATGAATGAGCGACCAGGAAGAAAACACGACCATTTGATATTACCATGGCAACGTGAAGAACAAAGCATCATTAAAAAATTGATGACGTTGTTCATCTAAATGTACAACCGACTTTATAATACACCACGTTATGGAGGATGGTAGAATTTTTTCAACGGTTGTATTAAAAGTACTTTTTTGTTGCACTCCATTAGTGTTCCATTTTAGTTTATCGAGACCGTTATGTCTTGTCGTGTATTTTCTTAAAATATACCTAATGCAAGACCGCATCTGTTCGTTTATTTCAACGCTTAATTCTTTACATGAAAGTGCACCATAAGCGTCTCAATATAGCCTGTACCCATATGTCGCCATGCGTTGTCCATGGCCTTGTTTTTTTTCGCGTTGCTACATTTTATCATAGTTGCTACAAAATTTACACAACTATGTTAGATGGACATTCACTCTTCACAATGACACGATTTATAGAACGTGTTGTAAAAGATTTAACGCACCAAGAGCTTGATTCTTGACTTGAACAAAAAACCTTTTTTCTTAGGTCCATAGCTACAGTGTTTGCTTTACGATGCACTTCCAAATTAATAACAGAAACTGTTCCCCATTTGTGGACTTATTTTATATCATTGTATCCTTGTTTAATACAATAGTCCTGATATATTACAAAAAAAAAAACATTTAACGC
>BQKZ01000945.1:68160-87001 GCA_036244855.1 Temnopleurus reevesii
TCATCGCCATCACAATCATCATCATCATCATCATCATCATCATCATCATCATCACCATCACAATCATCACCATCACCCTCATTATTACCATCATCATCACCATCACCCTCATTATTACTATCCCCATCTTCATCATCATCATTACCATCACTATCCTAACTATTATTATCATCGCCACAATCATCATCACCATTACCCTCATCACCATAATCGTCATCTTCATTGTGTTACTACATTATTTGCTGCTATTTGTCTTCTACTTCCTCTTCGCCCTTCTTATTCATAGACTGAGGATGTTGTGACAGTTAGCCATCATGATTGCCACCCAAAATAGTATCCTTATTGAATTTCAATTCAATCGTGCTACGCGTATCTTGCCATATATACTTTTTATTGAGTCCGCAATATGCACAAGTATTGATTAGCCGTGATGAAATCGATATTAGGTGTAAAAACGAGGAAGATGGCATTTGTTAATATCCAATATTCCCTCGTTCGCAATTCCACGAATTCCCAGGAGTACATGGAATATATTCACGCAATAGAGGAAGATTCAGTGATATGGCTGTTACTTGTATCATTTTGATCCGTCGTTCAAATGATTAATAGCAATGTTATTGAGATAAAGAACGTGACAACGGTGAGTACCATTTCTTGGCTGTATTTATCATTCCATAGCCATTATGATTAAATCAAATAAAGATATCTTGGTTAAAATCTAGGGCTCGCACGGTGTAGATAAAGGATGACTTACAACTTTGCGATATTAGCCTGCGTCGGCCAAACTTTTTTTTGTGGAAAATTAGATGCTCCCTTAACACACAAATACGCAGGTCATACGTTGGACTGACTTCTGGCGTACGCTCTGTGAGCGCAAGCTGAACGTTAGCTAACTGTCTGATTACATATACTGTGCGCTCGTGGAGAGTTTTGAATTTCCAAAACCGTTGGGCCGACGCAAGCTAAAACGCAAAGGTGTGAGTCTGCCTTTACAAATGAATACAGTTTTGCGGTTGCAACATAATGGGGTTTACGTGGTATATTTTAATGATATAGTTTGGAAAAGGACGGTGCAAAGGCTTGAGAAGAAAATGTCTTGTCTGATAATTAAATAAAACTATGCTATACTACTCCTGCATATCATCTTGTATAAATTTGTTTTGTAAAACACTTACATATGTTATCGGTTTTGCGCTATAATAACTATAGTTAAAAGAATAAAATATATCGACACACAAATACACACGTACACATACACATACACACCTTCAATCGCACACGCACACAATTACAACCCGCAGTCAACCCGCATCGCATCCGTATGACATCCGTAAGCAAACATTATTGCAAAATATTGCAAATATCAGTGAAATCCGTCAAAGTACTTTTGGCTCTTCGGGCATATTTTTCCCGACACTTTATCTAAAATGACACGAACCGTTCACGCATTATATTGCTAGAAAGCATTGGGATATCATTTATAAAAAAAAAAACGTTCACAAATACGAGCAAGACAAGAATAATTATGATGATATGAAGCAACTTCTTTCTGTTAGAAAAATAATGAAATGTAATTGTTGCTCGTAACAAATTCCCTTGGCGCCTACAAAGTCTGTGTGTGGCGTTTTGCTTGTTTTCATGCACGCATCAGTACTGAGAAATGAGTGATATNAATAGAGGAAGATTCAGTGATATGGCTGTTACTTGAATCATTTTTATCCGTCGTTCGAATGATTAATAGCAATGCTATTGAGATAAAGAATGTGACAACGGTGAGAACCATTTCTTGATGATATTGGTTATTCCATAGCCATTATGTTTAAATCAAATTAAAATATCTTGGGTAAAATCTAGGGCTTAAATGGTATAGAGAAAGACCAACTCACACATTTGTTTTTTTTTTAATCTTGCATCGACCCTGCGTTCTTGAAAATTATAAAAGCTTACTAGACGCAAACATACGCAGGTCATACAATGGACAGACGTTCCGTGTATATACGCTCTTTGAGAGCAAGCTGAACGTCAGCCCACGGTCTGATTAGCGTATACTGTGCGCTCGTGGAGAGTTTTAGATTTTCAAAAGCGCTGGGCCGACGCAAGCTAAAACGCAAAGGTGTGAGTCTGCCTTTAGAAATGAATACAATTTTGCGGTTGATACATGATGTGGTTTATGAGGCTTCTTTTAAAAAAATAGTTCAGAAAAAGACTAAGCAAAAGCTCTAGAAGAAAATATCTTCTATCATAATTGAATACGTTATCTTTTCTTGCATATCCTGATACAATATAAATTTCATATTGCAAAGCGCTCATGTATGTTGTCGTTTTTTGTCCACTATAATATCAAAACAATGATATATATCGACACACACACATACACACATGCATATCTGATACGATGTAACATATATACACATACAACCTACAGTCAAACGCTATCTTATTATTACATCAGTAGGCAAACATTATGGAAAAATATCTGTGAACTCAGTCGCAGTACTTTTTTGTTCTTTGGGTATAAAGTTTATTTTCTGCATTAAGCAATAAAAGGAAATTACATATTTGGCGCATCTACAATGAAAAAAAAAAGAAAAAAAGGTGGAGGTTGAATATTCTTTTCAATATATATATTTTTTTTCCAACAGGAGCAAAGTAAGAGCAATTAAGATAATATGAAGCAACTTATTGCTGTTAGAAAAAGAAGAACATGGAACTTTTGCTCGTAACATCTTCCTTTGGCGCCTGAAGAGTCTGTGCGCGGCGTTTTGTGTGAGTTCACGCATCAATACTGATAAAAAAAATAGGGAATATCATCTAAAAAAGAAATGTTCGCAAAAATGAGCAAAACAACAGCGATGATGATAAAATGAAACAACTTGTTGCTGTTACAAAAAAAAAATAGAATGTAACTTTTGCTCGTAATATCTTCCTTTGGCGCCTACAGAGTCTGTGTGTGGCGTTTTGTGTGAGTTCACACATCAATACTGAAAAAATGGGAAATATTATCTTAAAAAAAAATGTTCGCAAAAATGAGCAAAACAAGAGCAATTATGATTATATGAAGCAACTTCTTGCTCTTAGAAAAATAATGAAATGTAATTGTTGCTTGTAACATATTCCCTTGGCGCCTACAGAGTCTGTGTGTGGCGTTTTTGCTTGTTTTCATGCACGCATCAGTACTGAGAAATGAGTGATATTTTTTTTCAATAATTTTTGTTCGCAAATACGAGCAAAACAAGAGCAATTATGATCATGATATAAAGTAACTTCATTTTGTTACATAAAGAAGAACATGTAACTTGTGCTCGTAACATCTTCCCTTGGCGCCTGTAGAGTCTGCGTGCGGCGTTTTGTGCGTGTTTTATGTTCGATGTGAAGCACGAAATACGAGAAGTTGTTGGCGCGATCAGCCTGCATTATTCAATGAACGTGAAACTGTAAAGAGTTTCAAGTTATACTCTCTACTCGTTTCCGCATGTGATGAGACTAATGGACCTACCCTGGTGTTTTTAATGCACTTGTAACATCTTTATTTTCTGAGTTGAGTCAAACAAAGAAAAAAGAGGGCAATGTTTATGGTTGTGTTTGAATTTTGCATGCATGTAGGCAATTGTGGTTAGGCTTGAAATACATTTGAATAAAAATTATTTATGAATGTATATGGAATTTCTGATAATTACATTAATAATGATGATAATAATAGTAACAATGATAGTAATAATAATGATAATAATTATGATAATAATGGTAGAGGTAGGATTAATAATGATGAAAAATAAATATATGATAAAAGTAAAGGAGACGACGAAGAATAAAAAGAGGAAAAGGAAGAAGTAAAAGGAAAAGATGAATTTGAAGATTAATTGTGTGCAATGTCAACTTTATACTCATCTGGGCAATTCGATTGCACTTACTACGGAGTTACTATTAAAGTAGACGCTTTTGTATTTGCAGAGATAAGTTCCTGTCAGAACCCATTCACATCACTTGGGTTAAGTGCAGTACAATGTGGATGAATTTGTTGTTCAAGTGAATCAACGCCATGAGTGGGATTCGAACCTGCGGTTGAGCTACCAGGGTCTCAACCACTTCACAACGACGTCCCCATAATATCAAATATAACTTTCTCATTCATGATATTTTAATGAAATATTAAATGAGCATTTGGAATGACTTTACATGATACATTTGTACACAATTTTAAATGCCAATATCCAGTGGTGACATTTCTCTAAGAGTTATTATGTAGATCTTCGCTTGACCAATATTAGACGCCATAAAAAAAGTAACACCGTTTACAACAAATATCACTCCTACAATGGTATTCAAATATCACCGTCTACTTTTATCTTAAACTAATATTGTCCCCATCCTCTGTGGCTGAAACCTTCAATTTCGCAGAGCACGCAATGAGTATACCTATATGCGTGGGCTGGTCGAAAATTTCAGTAAATCTTAAAACATGTTGTAACATAAAGATCACCATATAAGTTATGTTTTACAAGCAAGTAATATTGTAGCCGTTCATTATGATGTCGTCTTTTCTTATGCATTGTTTTTCATTGACTTAGCTGGCATTAATTGTGTCTACAAAATTATAGTGTCTTGTGTGCATGAAGTAAGCATTAATTTGTGCGTGGGATATAATCTGTAATGTCTGACATTTCGGAGCATATACTGTTCAAATATCACCATAATCTTGATACCTAATGGCCGCCTGTGGTTTTTTTTTCGTCAGTTTGTCGGCACTTTTTTTTAATTCCATAGTGGATGTAGTAAGCATAATATAGACATGCGTGAGCCATAATGTCTGAAATATTGAGACCTAATGTTCAAATAATCTTATTTTCAAGCAACTTATATTGTTACTATTCATACATGAATACCGCCTGATTTTCTTGTCTATTTTTTTTTTTTTTTTACAATTTCCTTTGATTTTGCTGGTATCATTGTGTCGGCACTTTTTCTTTTAATTCCACCGTACCTGTTGTAAGCATAATATGCATGGATTCTAATACGTAAATGTCTGAAATATTGAAGCATAAATATGTTCAAATACTTTATTGTTTATGCAACTACCATTGTTACTATTCATACATGAATACCAGTGTGTGTTTTCCCCATAATATTTCTTTGATTTTGCTGGAATCATTTTGTCGGCTCTTTTTCTTTTAATTTCACAGTACCTGTTGTAAGCAAAATAGGCATGGATTATGATCCGTGATGTCTGAAATATTGAAATCTAATGTTCAGATATTGTTATTTTGACAGAAAACTGAAAATGTTTTTTTTTTTCCTATTCACACATACATGCCACCTGTGTCTGTTTCCGTCATATTCCTTTGACTTTGCCCGTGTATTGTTTTTTTTTAATTCTACAATATATTCAGCAAGCATAATACATGCGTCGGCTAGGACAAACCATCTAAAATATCGAGGCATAACGCTGCAAGCTTGATAGCGTCCGAATTGATAAAATAAAAAGAAAAAAGAGGAAGATCTATCGATTAAATCACTCGTCCCGAGACGATTAAAATCCTTTCCACGCCTACACGATTGATGCATTTTGAAGATATTACCACTGACATTTTAACCCGTGATTAAAATTCTGAATTCTGAATGCTCAAAGATCAGAAATGTCGACGGAAATTAAGAAATGCAATCCTTTTGATTTTTAGTGAAATCTCATAACTGCGATGCGAAATTGTAGTATTGTCTTGTGACTTTTTTTTTCTTTGCGTGGAACTTTAAGTGTCTTTTCATATTTCATTTCTTGAATTTAATTGTCTGTTATCCGGGGGCGGGGAGGCTATTCATCAAGAATTATGATTAGTTATGATTTACTAAAAATTGGATGATTTAGAATTTACCCCATATTTGGTGATGAAGGACGATGCATATTTGTTGTGTTTGCCTGAACACTGACTTATATAAGTTAATCATTAGACTAAAATTATGCAGGTCGAATCATGTTACACGAAACTTGTATTCACATTACTTTTCCAGATCGACTAGCTTGATGAGTATATGTTTCCGGTGCATAATAATAATAATAATAATAATAATAATAATAATAATAATAATGATAATAATGATAAAAATAATTTTCAGTTCTTTTATAGCGCATAACACATAGCCATAGCATGTCCCTATGCGCATACACAGCAGAAAAAGAAATAACAGAATGGAGAGTGGAGACTATAGATCTGCTTTAAAAAGCAAGAAAATAACATACATTTGAAATTGTGCACTGGGCTCATGTACATGCAAATTATTTGTTAAATAAATACTTCTTAAAGGAGGACTCCGCGCCAAAAATTTCTAGTTTTGATTGAAAGCGCAAAAATCAGACAAACAGATCAAAAAAGGTTTGAGCGAAAACGGACAACAAATAAGAAAGTTATGAATATTTGAAAAATATCTAAAGATTTTTAAAACAGTTATATTTTTAGCCAATTTGCATATTTGGGTCACGTGACATGGCGTGTTGATGACGTAGGTTCGTCACTTCTTTAGAATAAGTGTATTATATCTCTTTTATGCTTTTTATGCTCTTTATTGGACGCAAAATTAATCCCCTTTTCTCGATTGATGCATCAAATATACATTCTTTGATTATAACTTCTGAAATATTGTTCATAAAGAAAATATATCAAAATTATAAGGATATATATGATTTTAATAAACAATATATTTAATAAGAAATATGTATTTTGTGTTGTAATTACGCTTTCACAACAGCAAGCCTACGATTACCACTGTAAATTCTGGTAAAGGAATATATTTTTTCACTTTGAATTTAAAATGATCAAAATAGTACAAAAATAGGAGAAAATATGATTTAAAAAACAATAACAAATATAAACAATTGTAGAAAAACAATATGATCTCAAAGAGAATATTTATTGAAATATCAATTTGTATGTGTATGCAATCAATTAATAGCATATTTGAAATCCTTAGAACAAGGATCGATCGTCATTGAAGTAATGTTGAAAATATTTACATTCTCTCAATTAGAAAAATTCATAATATGAATAAGTCATATTATTATTAATTGTTTATTAAAATCATATTTATTCAATAAATTATTATTTCATCTTTTATGCAAGACTTATTTTGAAGCTATACATTCCTTGATTATAATTGTTCAACATATATATATATCAAATTCAATTCATCAGCAAATAGTGATTTGCTCTAAAGATGAAAAAAAAAACAAGGGAGTAAAAAGCAATGGTGTATGAATAGCCAATGTTAGAGAAGTGACGAACCTACGTCACCACCATGCCATGTCACGTGATCCAACGTTGCCAATTTGCTAAAAATATAACTATTTGAATTATTTTTTTAAATATTTCAAAAATTCATAACTTCTTTATTCATTGTCCGATTTCGCTCAAACTTTTTTTGATATGTTCGTCTAATTTTTGCGCTTTTAATCAAAGCAAGTTATTTTTGGCGTGGAGTACCCGTTTAAGCATAGACTTTATCTAAATCAAGAAATATTTCTCAGGTAATTTGGGACTGAGTTCCATAGAATCGAGGCTGCATGTATGAAAGAACGTTCACCATAAGATTTGGTTTTTACCAACGGAAATACAAACATATTTTGTGTGCTTGATCTAAAGCTACGAGCTTGAGATCAAGCATTTACCGTAACACGTTGAATGAGCTTTTAACACGTAGAATTTCCCTGATTTTAACACATAGGCGGATATGATACCACGATGTTCAAAAGTTAACGTCCATTAAGTAGTATTGTATTTTCTTTATCAGAAATCAGCTTAATCTAATGTTGATAATGTCGCTTCCTTATATTAACATTAATGGGGCGGGAGGCAATCCGTGCTTATTTAACTCAAATTATGTCAAGGTCATTCTATGGCACCTCAACACGCAATCGACTTTGCTATTTAGATATTAAAAGTCCAACAAATTAATAAAATCGCCAGATGTCTTCTCCCTATGATCGTTTCTCATGTAATCAAGATTCCAGCGAAACAGTTACAGTTCACGAGCAAGAAAAAGGGCAGAAGAACTTTTCGTTCAGCGGAAGATTCGATCAAAAAATAATCAATTTTAATCTCAGATTTTTTTCTTGATGAACGCAGAATATTAAAGCAATTGCATTTGTAATAAATATAAGGTTTTGAAATAGAGACAGTTATCAGTTTTCAATCATTTCTCAATTCTGCCCTAAATGTCAGTATCAATGAAGCGATGAGGATAACTTTGCCNGCGCATCATCGTTCCTGAACTGGTCTTTGGCATCAGGAATTACTCTTCAAACTGCCCTTCATGCATAATATTCATGATTACAAGGAATGTGAAGTTGACGCATTTCACTCGAGAGCCCCTCTCTCGTGGAACTCCCACCTTTAATTTAGCCGAATAAATTGCAAGAGCAATATTTAAGCTTCACTCAAGAATCATTTGCATTGAAAATCAGTTGGATGTTGACTTTTTTCTGAGCCGGTCTGCGCCTTTTAATTATCTTAACAGACATATTCTGCCATATAGATTCTTTGGATCATTTTCCTCACCATTCTGGGATCAAACGTTAACCGGTTTAAGTCTGATGAGACCTTTCTGGCATATTTCGTAAATTAATTACCATGGTTTTATATTGATATGTTTCTCCAATAGCTGTCAAACACCATTGTTGGTATGGTATGGTATGGCACTTTATTCCCAATCATTAAAAAGACATATAATATACAACATAATACGAAATAAGAATACATTTGACAAATTTACATGTGAATAAAAATAACTTGCAATTAATAAGATTGGCTGGATTGCCCTTTCCGAAGAATTAAAATAAATACTTCTGTTCTTCCAAGAGGTCCAGTTATACAAAATAAATAATTATCGTGAGTCTATAAAAATATTAAAACTGTTGAATTCTTCAACGTTTGTAGACCAGATCTTGTATTTATTATTCACTATTTTCCCCTTGGACATCCCAGCAACTATATTTTTGTTTTTTTTTTTTTTTTAATCATTTAACAATCTATCAAATGCATGCTTGTTTTAGTGCTTGTGAGTCGGTGGCATAAGCTCATGTTTTAATGGCTCTCCTATATCCCAGAGCTCTCTCTGCCATCGAATAAAATAGATATATATTCTTGGAGAGTCATTGATAATATTTTGCCAATCTCCACAGTTTCTTCACATGGATGAGGTGTCATCCTAGTAGACAATAAAGCTATATTCTAAATTAGTTCGTAATGATACGAGAATCATAGTGAAATTTACCCTTACTTCCGTTCAACCCCATAAGATTTTGCTATGTAAATTCTCTTAGTAATTACTCAATATATTGACCCTAGATCTTGTCTTTTGTTAAATCAAGTATTCTGGGAGTTGATTTAAACATACAATATTATATCATAGATTTTTCACAAAATCGCCTTTTGTTTTTAGACTGAGAAGTTCAAAAATATCGATGACAGTATTACTAAATTAGAATGATAAAGATGGTACTACTGCTCATAATAATAGTAACAATAATAATTGACATGATATGAATAACACAAACATATAGTAATCTGTTAATTGGTATTATTTAACATTGTCCTATGTCGAATTTGAGGTGTTCTATCACCTCCGCATGGTTTAATTTTAGGTCATCCCAATTACATACATGAATCTGTGTGTTTTGATCCCAAGATCACCGATGTGACATTGGTAGAGATAAAACTTTTGGATATGTAAGAAAATTTAATTGACCTTTGACCTTGAACATAAGACATTAACTTTTATTTATCTTAACTTGTTTTATTACACCAATCCATGAATTCTGACATCATCAAAATANCTAGTATGGTTATTTCCAAACAGTCCCCTATTACACGTCTATTCCACGTTCGTAACTCACCGTGAATGCAGAATACAGAGTGACGATGCTTGACAAACGTTGAATGCGTCCGCCCGTCGTTCAACGTTCGCATACATTATCGTCAATATAACATTGTTCCTTACTTTTTTTTCTGTCCATGGAGTGTCGTGAATGCTGTTTAGAAGCAAAATGTAAACTTAAAGGGGTGAGTCGACCTTTAAGAACCGCTAAATCAAGAACTTCGAGATGGGTTTTGCCAGCATCACAAAATAATTTAGTTTTTTTTTTCTTTAACATCATGACTCACATAACATTTTTGGTTTAGCTTTAAGCGGTAAATTAATATCCTTTTTTTTCTCCTTTTTTTGCGGGCAGGGGGGGGGGGGGGAGGCATGGACGTAAACACTGCCTTTTGTGACTCGTTATAACTTCCATCTTCCTTACACACAGGCTAGTGACTTACATTTTCATGAACTTTGTGAACTCCCTTCTGGCGTTGGTTCTTTCAAGCACGTTCAAAGCGTTAATATGTTTCCGCTATAGCGGCTTTTCACCCCGAGGTATGTTAACCTTTTTCGCGTCAATTTCAGCTAGGAAAATGTATTGCCTGTTCAACGCACTTTGTCGTTCAAAGCATTTTCATTTCAGACAATTTAATTTAAGTCTTCTCATTAAGCTTCATGACCACAACAGAACTTACCATGAAACTTATTTACTGAACAGGTGATACACCTGTTTGCCAATTAAGAGGGAAGGACATTTATTTTGTGTGTGTCTATATTTTGTAAATTAATGATTTTATTATAGAGGTTGTAAATGCTTTGATAAGACTTGTTTACATTGTCCAAATCATTAACTAACCAACTAAATTGGGATTTCAAGGAGTTAATCATTTAATAATAAATATTTACGCCCCTTCTGATCACTTTTCAGGTTTCACGCTTTCAGCCGAAACCTTAGTTTCAGAAACTACGACAGAAATACGGAAGCCTATATGATTTGATTTGATTTGATACATTATTGTATAAACACGGTTAAAAACCCAATTCAGCACATGCTTCTTTTCAATGGGGCGCGAAGGCCAGTTTGTACAAGTTACCTTCCTGTGAAGGCGCCGATGAGAGTTTGTACAAATCGCATCACGCCCTTGCGACCACATTAAGGTACACTGGCGAGTTGAATAGCTCGCCTTCTCGCTGATCGTATAAGTTTCCTTATTTCTGTGAGTCGTAGTTTCGGAAACCTTTAGATTTCGGCTCTGAATGTGAACATTACTTGTGCACATTGGGCGGTATTCCAGGGGCCTAAAAATCACCGCACTCTCCCAAATGCCCGTTCCTGACAGCTGATGCAGTAAATCTTCATAAACCTAGCTGACCTGGAAACATTTTGCCTAGGAAAGTCCCGCCTGATGGCTTGAAACCCAATTTGATATATATCGCATTTTACGTTGCCATGACAATCACACAAATGTGTTAGTTTAGACTCTCTATATAGAAAAAACACTATTCTTAAAAGTTCTTCTAGATAGTGAAGGTTTATGTTTTCCCAGCTGAGATGGAAAAACGTCTTAAGACCGTTCTGTTGAGCAAGGTTGTGCCAGTGTACTTTCCAATTTTGAAATTACGATCCTTGCCTTAAAGCATGTACACAGATTCCAGCAATATTGGGATCTCAGGGAGTTGAAATGCTCGTAAACTTAAAATAAAAAGTAATACGGCCCAAAGTTCAAACAATTTACCTTATTGCTATATACTCTTCCCTCCTCCACGTTCCCAGATCCCATCATAGCTGGGGTGATCATCGCTTCTCACACACAGGCCCCTCCCTCTGGAACAATCTACCCATAACCATACGCCAAGCCTCATATGCCAGTTCCTTCAAGTCTCTTTTAAAAACCCATGTGTTTTCATCTTGATTATAAATCATGTATTGTAATTGTATTATCATGTAGATTGTTTCATTGTTATTGCTATTGCTCATTGTAATGTATTCAATATTTGATGTACAACGCCATGAGCGTCATTGCTGACGGACCTGTGCGCTTCAAAAAGAAACCACCATTATTATTTATTTATTATTATTATTATTGTTCTTTGCCCATGAACACCCGCGCACCCATGATTTAAGTAACACAAAAAATATCATGGGGTCAAGACTCAAAATAATAGTGTCCTGCATATATTGTAAGTCGTGAGCCCATTAATTCCTTTGCCTCGAGAAAAGCAGCTAGGTTCACGCCTGATTAAGAGCGAAATCGATATGGGCAGGAACTGATGTAGTATCCCGTAATTAGAAACCATCTGGAATAAAATTATTGGAAATGGTTTTTCAACGGATATCAATAGGTATGGGTGTGAACCTTTACCAAAAAAAAATCAGGGCGAATGCGGGTTGGGGAAAGTGCTTTTTNTATCCTCTACTACAGCGTTAATATTTATGTGCGTATTCCCAAATCCTTTATGATGTTCAGAACAGCTTTACGTCAGACTGAATAACATTATTAATTAAGTGTTATAGTCATGAAAGGATTTTCAATCACTTAGCACAGAAACTGAGACCAGTCGTTCAAAACTTGGTTTTTTAAAGTGGTTGTAACTTCGGTAGACATTAATCTGTTTATATTGCGACGGCTGACAGAAAATTCCCTTTTTATGTAGACACATTGCAATTGCCTGCATGTTCTTTGTAACGTTAGGAATAGTTCTAAGTAACAGTGTTTCATGTTATTCAGTGCTATATTCATAAGATCTGTTCTTATTTGTAACAATAATTGAGATGAATCATTGTTAGAGTCATTCTAACAGTCCTCGTACACCTTGATGAAACAAAGACCAGTCTTTTCTAAAACGGCTAAGAGAATATTACATTTTATATTGTAATATAACGAATTGATTCGATAGCTTGTTGCTGCTAAGATAAATTCATGAAAAATGGATCGACTAAATGGCAGGAACAAAGAAAAACATTCGTCGTTTCAAGACAAACTATAGCTTTCCATAATCACCACATCCCTGAAAGCAAGTCCCTTGTTTTTCAATTACCGCATTTTCCTTCTTTCAAACGTTGGTTTGTATTCGCTTGGTTGAATTGAATTACGGTGCCCTATTTTCCCAAAAGGTCGCAAGTTACTGTTATTGATGTTTAGAGTCTGAAAGAAAGTTTAGTGCAAAGAGATAAAATGTATGTGCAATTCCGATGTCTTGCTTTTTTCCTGCATGTTTATTATCTGAAGAATAATCACAGTAGAAATTTGTCCGTTTGTTTTCTTTGTAGGACTAAACTATTTCTTAAATGCAAACGCATACCAATCTTGTTTTTTTTTTTCTTCATGCGCCACTTACGGCTCTTTGTCTGACAATCAAATTACGGCATTCAATCTTCTCGCCATTACCAATACCTCCCCTACTCCCTTACACGAGGCTCCCAACCGACTTTTCCCTGCGGTGTGATTAGCGGTGGCATAGTGTGGCTTATACGGAGAAGGGGGAGGGTGTGTGATGAAGGAGATTAACATTCGTAATTTTAATGCGCGCATCCAGGAGTTGGCAGTTTGAAGACCAATTGAATTTGAGGGCTTGACCAATTTTGAAGTTATGCGTAGTCCATGAGACTGTAAATTTTCGCACATTTTAGACAATAATCGCTTTTTAAATTACCGAATTTCATTCATTTGTCATACTTCTGTGCAAAACACTGTATGAGAGGAATGACCCGTGGTATTGTTTACAGCGTGTGAGTTTGCATTCATTTTGTACGTGAAGTATAATGTGTTGGGGAGCGGGACGCGCGTCGTCAATCTTTATCTTGCGATAATTAAGCCAGTTCTTGATCACTTTTATTCAAACAAGCCATGACAATGCTCTAATTTGGTTTTGAAAAACTGCATTATGGTAATAGTTTTACTGGAGATTACAAAGTAGTTAAACATCTAAAGAACCGTCTCTCCCAAAACTGATCTATCGGTTTAAGGGGGTGTTGCTCAAAATCAACTGCAAATCAACTGTAACTTTGCACATTGTAACACTCATTTTCATTCGCGCACGTTATGCGCATTTAACAAGACGCGCATGAAATAATGATTTTGATTAGCGCTTTCCGATCAACTGCAACTTGCGATCAATTGAAAATTTTGAGCAACACCCCTAAGTCTTTCTTATCCTGGTGAAACACCGCCATGGAAACACCCGCTTCATGCCACCTGGCAATAGTTTGGCCGCCCGATCGACTTGTTTGGCTCGATATCCTATCTGATTTAGGGAACAATTAATTCGGTATAAATTGCACGGGAGTCGGTGGCGTGACACAGTTTTCTGGGGCAATTGTCGCTAGTCTACAGGTATACAGACTTTCGGCGTTGGTGTTGGTTTCCGCGATTTGCACAGTGCACTGCTTCACTAAATGTGACAAAGAACTCAAAAGAACGATGTTGTATATTAATTTTAGCTCATTAAATACAATAATTCGAGATTGTCCCAAATTTTCGGAGACTCCTATCTGCATTGTCAGGGGAAAACAAGCTCTATTACCAATTATGTATAATACAACCCTTGCCTATTGTAGTGATGTATCATTTGCTTGCATTGGAGACGTTGCGACGCGTCGTTGCATATATAGTCTGTGGTTCCTTTTCATCGTCTTTCACCCAGAACTAGAGGGTTACGGTTCGAGTTTTACATATTATTGTGGCCGGTGGCTATGAGCTAAAGCCAATGCAATAATAATGCAAAGAGCCTTGAGCTCACCGCCGTTACTTAGTAGAGAATACTTTTTTGTTCCCTTGTCTTTAAAAGTGAGTTCATATCTACTGTAGACGATCCATTGTGCAAATCACATAAAAATAAACATAAACATTCGTGCTCCTGTATTTTCATTTTTAAGTGGTAGCTCGTTCTCCCAATTGTTCTCTCAGGTTATCCCATCTATCCCTACCTTTTACCTCACTTTCTCTTCCTTTCTCTCCCTCGATCTCTCTGTCTCTCCCCCTCCCTCTAGCTCTTTCTCAATTTCTCTCCTTTTGTATCGCCTTCTCTCCCTCTCGCTTTCTCATTCCGTGCCCTAACCACACCCCTCTCGTTCTCTGTTGTGTCACTTCTACTCTTTATGTCCCATCCATGCTCATGCGATTGTTCCTCCCTGTGAGACTCCATTTCTTCGTATTTTCTAACCATCTTGTCTTTCGATTAAAGTCAGGGAAACAAACAATGCGTTTAACACTACGCTCGGATGCGCATCCGAAAAACGATATTCCCAGTCGATAAAAAAAGCAATAATATTCTGAAGGCACATTGTAATGCAGCTATCCCGAAACCTGTTGACACTGACTAATGTTACAAGCTCATTCCCTCTTACCCCAAATCAATGCATTTTTCATGTGGCTGGGACAGGCATGTTACCAATAGTGAGATTTCGAAACTCCTGGACGGGGTCTTATGGACGTGGAGAACGAGTGCGCATCCAAGATGCGCAATAAATTCTGCGCACATTAAATGCGTATTCGTTTTGTACCGTCAACGACCCACCGTCCGCCAATTCATGACATTCACTATTAGCATTTGTGCACCGAGGAAACATAATCGCTAGGCATCCAATGAAGACGTCATGGTATACGAAAGGTGTTAAGTAGCGTCACGGAACGAACCGCACCGATCTGTCAATGTGAATGGTCGATCCAATAGCAGATGAATTTGATAGTCGGAAAGCGTTTTTTTTTTCTCTCTCTCTCTCAACAGAATGTTTCTCCCTATAGGATTCCCTTTCCACGTAATGTCTAACCATCTCGTCTTTCGATCAAAGTCTAGGAAACAAACAATGCATTTAACTTTACGCCCCGGATACGCATCAGAAAAAAAAATATTTCCAGCCGATTGGAAGCAATGGTATTCTAAAAGCACATTGCAGTCCATCTATCGTGAAACCTGTTGGCAATGACTAATGTTACAAGCTCATTCCCTCTTACCCCAAATCAATGCATTAATCATGTGGCTGGGAAGGGCATGTTACCAATTATGGGTTTTCGAAAATGCTGGACGGAAGCTCATGGACGGCATAAAACGAGTGCGCATCCGTATGCGCAGTATATCATGCGCATACCGATGCGCACTTGTTTGCTACCGTTAGCCTCCGTCCACAAATTTCTAAAGCCCACTTTTGGCAATTTGAGGAAACCTTATCGTTGGGCATACAATGAAGACGTCATGGTATACGAAGGTGTGAAGAAGCGTCACGGAACGAACCGCACCGATCTGTCAGGTTGAATGGTCGATCTCATAGCAGACGAATTGGATAACGGGAAAACGTTTTTTTTTTCTCAACAGAATGTTTCTCCCTATAGGACTCCATTTCCACGTAATGTCTAACCAGCTCGTCTTTCGATCAAAGTCAGAGAGACAAACAATACGTTTAACACCACGCCCGGAATCACATCAGAAAAAAATACTCCCAGCATATATAAAGCAATAGTGCTGTAATAGCACATCACAATGCATACATCCCAAGCCGAAACCTGTTTACAAAGACTGATGTTACAAGCTCATTCCCTATTACCCCAAATCGATGCATATTTCATGCGACTTTGACGGGTATGTTACCAATAGTGAGTTTCCAATATTGCTATATGGAGGCTTGTAGACGGTAGAAAACGAGTGCGCATCTGTTATGCGCAATAAGCCATGCGAACATTAAATGCGTATTCGTTTTGTACCGTCAATGACCCACCGTCCGCCAATTCATGAAATCCACTATTGGCATGTGTGCACCGAGGAAACATTATCGTTAGGCATGCAATGAAGACGTCATGGTATCCGAAATGTGTGAAGTAGCGTCACGGAACGAACCGCACCGATCTGTCAATTTGAATGGTCGATCTAATAGCAGATGAATTGGATACAAAATGGTTTCGAGGTTTGCCGAGCCTTCGGTCTAGTATGGCGGCCTAAAAGTGCTACCCAGATTATATCGGGACGTCCAAATCTTAGGCGGTGAAATATAATATCTTACATTCCTATCGACATTCTTTAGAGAATTTGGTTGACTTTTCTGAAAATAAAGCACTTTTCATGCACAGAGTAAACAAGAAGTTATCCAACATGACGTCACAGACTCCATCAATGTTGCCCGTTGCACGGAGCCCCGTTAGCGGCAGGTATCGTCATATTCTTGAGTATTTGAAAATTCTAAACCTTCGAAAGGGTTGTCCGATTTTGCTCAACTTTTCAAAGTTCGTTCATCTGATTTTTCTTCATTTATTGAGAGCAAGATAATTCCAGAGGTTGATTTACTTTAAAGGGGGGATCAGAGTGGCACTTTAAAGCTTCCATACGACGGGGATGAAATTGATCAAAAAACATTGTCGAGGTGTGGTGAGCCTCTGCCTAGCCCTCGTGTGGGAATAATATCATGATGAGATCAACATTTTCTCATGTAATCTTTTTTTTCTCTAAAAAGATATTCATCTTTCCATCAGGGTGGCACTTTTAAGCTTCCATACAACGCGGGTGCAATTGATACAAAATGCTGTCGGGGTGCGGTGAGCCTCTGCCTAGCCCCCGTGTGGGAATAATGCAATTTGGAATCAACAACGGGATAGCACCGAATCTACCCCGTCCTCGTGCGGAATAACGAAATAAGATTAACGATGAAATGCTGTTCCCAAAACGCCTTTCTGTTTCAGCCGCTTTACTTGTTATTTTCTTGTCGTCTTCCTTCTGCTCCCTTTTTCTTCTATCTCATTTTCGTTCTGTGTTACTCTACATCTTATAAATACCAGTCATGTGCAATATGTTTCTTCATACTCTCATCTCGCTTTCTCCCTCTTCATGTAACTCCCTTTATCTTTCCTTCGTTTTTTCCTTACCAAATATGTTATTTCCTTGCATTGTATCCATTTTCTTTCTGTCTACTTCTCTCCTTTCTCCCTCGCTCGCTCGCTCTTTCTCTCTCTCTCTCTCTACCTCTCTCTCTCGCTCTCTCTCTCATAATGTATCTATTTTATTTGGATCTTCTCTCTTGTCGGACCCTTTTCTCCCTTTATCTCGTGATTGTCTGTCTGTCTGTCTCTCTCTCTCTCCCTCTCTCTCTCGCTTCCTCCTCAATTCCATCTTTTCATAGTTATTCCTCTTCATATTGCGAACACCTAACAATCTATCTCTCTCTTCCTCTCTCACATGTTCATACTTCTGTCACTTCATCCCCGTCTCCGCGACTCTGTTTCTCTTTCTCTTTCTCTGTGCTCCCTCCAGCCCCTCTTCTTCCACACTTCTCCCTCGTCCCCCTCTTCCCCTTTCTTCATCTCTTTCGACATCTAATTCTTGAAGGAACTAGGCCACGCACCCGTGGTTCAACGACCCATTGATGTCGATGCGAGATAAGATAACACCACTCGCGCCTTCCGAGCAAGAATATGCACCATCCCTTGTGTCTTGCAGGGGCCTGTTACATAAAGCAATTAAGGATTAAATGCAAATATTGTGTACGTGGTTTCCCATAGACTTACGACTGATATTCACCTTACGATCGATTGTAGAGCTTTATGTTACGAGGCCCAGATGTATCTGCCTCTCAACGACAGCTAGGAGAAAGAACAAAGAAAGCTCATAGAAATGCTCTGTATACTGCAGCAATGTCAACCGTTACGGAATATGCGCGGGGCCAAAATTGAATTGTGAATAACGCAACAGCTGAGGAAGAATGAGAGCAAACATGGCGACAATAACCACAACTTTTTAAATATTTACCTGTAATGGGGGCCTTTATTTCACATGGAAGTAAACCTCACGAAATTTCCCGAACAGATAGCATGTTCGATAGCCTACTGCTGTCCCACTCATTGCATTTTTTTTTAAGTTCTTCTATTTTTTGATGGGCAACACCGCCTTGTATTTCACTTATAGTAGAGGCTACTATGTAATCCCGCGCGATTTGTCTGTTAAAATTGATTTTTTGAGCTAACTTTGTTAATTTTGGGGTGCTGAATCCAAAAATCTTTGGTTCCGATTTTTC
>BQKZ01000945.1:126230-138256 GCA_036244855.1 Temnopleurus reevesii
AGCGTCAAGAATATCAATTCCACCCGCAAAGACCAAACCGATCTGATTGGAACATTACGTCCAGAGCTCTACCGGCAGGAATCGAAGGACAAGGCGACCAAACCCAACGGCGATACGCGACCCAACTGCGGGAGACTTGTTTTCAGTCTCTTCTACGACTACGCAACGGAAACGCTCAATGTCCACATAGAGCGCGCGGTGGGACTTCCGGCGAAGGACTTCTCAGGAACGTCGGATCCCTACGTCAAGATTTACCTGTGCCCTGACCGGAAACGGAAATACCAGACCAAAGTTCATCGGAAAAACTGCGATCCGGTTTTCGATGAGAGATTTGCCTTTCAAATACCTTACAACGAGCTGGAGTCCAAAACTCTGAAATTCACAGTCTACGATTTCGACAGGTTCTCAAGGCACGACCTTATAGGAGAAGTGAACATTACCAGTCTTCTAACGGATAGGGATCTGAGCAAAGAAACACAGTACGTTGAAGACATACTCAAAGGAACATCACAGGTAAGTAATTTCTGCACATATTGTGAAACTTATACTAGTACATGCAAAAGGCTTTAGTCCTTCTTTGAGTCGTATTACGGAATTTAAGCAAAGAAGACGGAAGGGCCGATCAGGACGTTATTTCTCAAGCGCGGGAAAATCTAGCGGGCCGCTAAGGTTGAAAACGCCCGCTATATTTTCCCGCGCTTGAGAAATAACATCCTGATCGGCCCTTTCGTCTTCTTTGCTTAAGCTCCGTATTGTCAGTGTGACTGCGCCAAAAGCGCATCCTGAGTTGTACGGAAAAGGCTATTTCAAGAGCTCTTGGTCTCGCTATCTGCTCCAATTCAATGACTGTTTGTTCTCAGAAACACGATTTCGAGTTCCGTGCCATTGCAATGGGTATTTTCGTTTAAATTAAGCACTCCAGTTTTGGGGGCATTTACATTGCCCATCGGAATAAGGATGAAGAATATGTCTTTTTTTTTTTTCGTTTTCACCTTTTAGATGGGAGGGGGCGAAGGGGGAGTAATCACAATGAATGTGAATTTATTTATCTATTCATTTATTATTCAATTATTTATTAGAATATATTTACACAGGTACAAAAGATCTGCTGGTTTACATCAATGTCCTGATAATACAATAAAATGGCACAGATAGTAAGAACAATATTAACAAGTAAAATGCAAAATAAATATAAAACATACAAAGAAGATATTAAAATGGTTCATAATCATATATACTGGTAATTTATATATCTTACAAGAAAAACAAAATGATTACAGATAAAAGTTAAAATATACCTCTATTTATTAAACTGATAAAAATGTAGATTAATAAAATTTTATGTTTAGTGATTATTCATTTGATTAAAGGCAATATCAAATACCAGAGAAAAAACAGGTTGATATTAACATTACATCGTTGGAATTATCGTATTGGAATACTGGTGAAAGTGTAATAACACGAAACTAAAAAGTGATAACGGAATTAACAAAAACCGCAAAGGGAGAAATTAAAAAAAAAACATGGAAACATCAAAATTAATACTCGAGAATAACTTACCATCATAAAAACTGCACATTGATTGCTTCAGGCTCTCTCAGACATTCAATAGCCGCTAATTGTTAACGTATAACAAATAATCAATTTACGTTTTCAAAATTAAACTTTGGTAGAAATATGAAAAAAGATACGAACGAAGCTCAGAAAATTCAGCGTAGGTCATACATTGGCAATGCCACCCGTAGCAAAACTTAATGCAAGGTAGAAGCTTGGCCCACCCTACTCTAATTGAGCCTAAAGCCTCGGTCACATAGGACCCCGGAAGCAACACGATTCACCCCGATTCTTTGTTCATTCACAGTTAATTGCCTCAGAACAACGAGTCGGGGTGAATCGTGTTGCTTCCGGGGTCCTATGTGACTGGGGCTTAATGACACCGGTTTTAGCCAATCTCTTTTTTGCCTATTTCAGCGAGTTGATTTTAGCTATATACTTTGGTTATATATAAGCTCACTATTATTGTGTGAGTGACCGTTTAAAATCTTCCAACTGCGTCAATTCGAAGTTTCAGTCCATGTTCACTGATGTTCATGTTATAAGCTCGAGAGATCTGGAACGTGTTTCACCAAGATAAGAAAGACTTTAAGAACGACTTTAAGTTCGACTGGTATCCCTTCTTGCGCATAACGGTTCACACTAATACGCACATTTAGCCCAAGAACTGATACCAGTCGAACGTAAAGGCCGTTCTTAAAGTCTTTCTTATCTTGGTGAAACACCTCCCAGAATAAACGAAACACAACGAAATGTCTATTCGCTCCGTGGAACCAATGGTATTTGCTTTCAATACTAAAATGTCCTTGGATCCGTTCGTTTCGCTCTCTCGTGATATTATTATAATATATCTCGGATCAAACAAAACACCGCATCTGCTTGTGCTTATTTTGAGGAAATGTCATTGCAGCCATGGCAATTCCGTCACACGCATTTCTCACAATGTTGCGATTCGTATAAGCATTTTGCATTGGCGCAATGACAATCGCTCGCATATTTTTCTGCATAGGAAGAGAAACGACCATATGACTCCGCGGAAGACCAGCTCCCCTTGATGGGCGAGCTGAATGTGGACAAGTCGCCGTATTTTAAATTGTATATGTATTTGATACGGAAATGAATTCAAATAAAAATCAATAATAAACAAACAAAAAAAATCAGGTTTATGATCAAGAAGGTATATACTTTCTCAGTTTGAAATGATTTAAAAAAAGAAACATAACAAAAACATTCCAAGATCATTTTGCAAAAGGTGCTTTGGAAATGAGTTGCCTCTATCAAGTTATTGACGAGATTAAATGCGAGTTGTCAACGCCCCAATGTATTGCACACTTTGGCATGGGAACTCAACAAACCGGTCTGTGTATAAAGAACATTGTTGATATGTACACATGTTGGCCTTTACGACCGATTTTCTTCGACCCTGCTTTTGATAATCTCCTTGAGAGCGAAAACATCTCGAAAACAAAAATTTGAAAATGGGGCGACTTATATGCTTTCTGAATATCATAATGCATTGCCCTTATTATCTTCAAGAAAAATACCCAAAGTCGTTTGATTTTTTTTTTTCAAATTCAGTCTCCTTCAAACTTCATTCATCATGATGATTTGGCACAGATTTACCACATCAGAAAATGTTTGACTACAATGAATAAACGCGATTCTTTGGTGTATTTTTGAGGAAATTCCTTGAATATCGGTGTCTTAAAAATCTGGAATTGAGAGCGTAGCCTTTATCGTAGCATGCCGAAATGTAAGCTTCGCATCTTCGTCCGTGACATTTTCAAAGAGTATACAGCTCCAGATAAGAAAGCTTAAGGCCGACTCACACCTTTGCGTTTCTACCCTGCGGCGTTCCAGCATTTTGTTTAACTTTATGCTCCCCGAGCGCACAGTATACGCTGATCAGACGGTTGACTGACGTTCGGCTTGCGCTTGACGAGCGTAAGCCTAACGTAAGTCCCCCGTAAGGCATTCGTCTTTGTGCATCCAGAAAACATTCTTAATTAAACACAACGGTCTACCATCGCTGGCTAAAATGCAAAGGGGTGATTTGGCCAACACGTTAAGATGACTTTCTATGTCACGCGGATTAGCAGTTGACATGGTTAAATCGGCCTCTTTTTATTGCATGTTTTCTTATTGCCAGGAATGACGCCTACACAGTTTGTTTTTCTGATTGCGGGCGCATTGTGAGGATAGGGATTGGGGTGCACCCCGTAAAATTTGGAAAAGGAAAAGAAAATGAGTGTAAAAAGGGGCTGACATTTCGAGGGTATAATCTTGTCAGAAAACGTTAGAAGTCCGTTTTGTCCCCTGAAATATTGATTTTGATATTGTTTGAATATTTTGAGTCTCGACATATACATGAAAAAGCTGATTTAGGAGAGGTCTTTCAGGTAGTATCCGTCTATTACTTGCCGTTAAACCGTTACGGTCATCCAAACCATTGAAAGTACACTTAAATACCTAGAAATATTGATTTTAATTCTGTATGCAAATTTTGATTCTCGACATTTATATACAGGAAAAACGGCTTGTTAACGAAGCCGATACTCCCTCTCTTTCTCTCTCTCTCTCTCTCGCCCTTTCTCTCTCTCTTAACTACCTACCTACTGCTTGGTAAATAACCCTTACCATTGAAATCAATAAATCAATATTGAATTCCTGAGATGTTTATATCAATAATGTACGAACATCAAATGAAATAAAATTAAATCAAAGCCATTTAAATCAANCGCTAATCAGACAGCGAGATGACGTTCGGCTTACACTCTTTGAACCTACGCCAAGCGTTATTCCACCATATTACCTGCATCTTTTGTGCCTCCAGGGATTTTTTTTTTATTTTCAAAGCGCTGGGCCGACGCATGCTAAAAACGCAAATCTGTGTCTCGGCCGTTAGGTTGGACTTCACAGGTTGCCGAATAGACGTTTAATTTGCATCTTTGAATATTAGCAAAAACAAGTGAAGTCGGATGATTGTTGATTAGAAATATAGCGCCTTTCGGTCATGTGATTTTTTTGTTATTCATATGGGTAGAAATTAACAGCAGGTTTCACATTTGTCGAAGGTGCATTCACTGTCTTGTTACTTCAGGAGAAGCTTTGTGAATAACTTCTCCGTACGTGATCGCAAGAAACATTGTTTTGGAGTTTTTATTTTTTTTTTAGGTTTATTTAATAAATACATAGACATGATAGATAATATGTGTGCATCATTTCGTTCTCAGATCTTAGATGCAACTTTTTGCTCAGTAAAAATAATTTATTTCAGTTGACTATCAAAAACTCAGAGACAGACTGTCAGTTCTTGAATACTCTGGTAATGGAATTTCGAATTTAGAAGCTTAACTAACGTTTATGCACTAATACAGCTAATCGAGACTTCTTTTCATTCTTATTCCACAGATCCCTACGTCAAAGTGTCTCTAATGTCACAAGGAAAACGGATCAAGAAAAAGAAAACGACCGTGAAGAAGAATACACTGAATCCCGTGTACAATGAGGCGATGGTCTTCGATGTCGCCCCCGACAGCATGGAAAACATCTGCCTCATCATCGCCGTCGTCGATTACGACTGGTAATAATAACGATAAAATAGCACAATGTACACTGCAAAAAAGCTGGTGTTAAATTTAACACCAACCAGAATCTATATAGGAACACAACAGAAAAGTGTTGAAATAATACCAGTTTAGAATCAAATCAATATATTTAAACACCGCCTAGTGTTGGTCGGGGCCTAAAACAACACCAGTTGGTTTTTTAAATAGATGAAATGGATTCTTAGCTGGTGCTATTTTAACACTTGCCTGGTGTGCTCCTATATATATATTCCGACTGGTGTTAAATCTAACCTCAGCGTTTTTGTAGTGTATACTCATCAGAAATGCTACAACATTGCAATTGATCGTAATTTAACAGCCAACCAGCTGGAAACATGTGCACTTACGTTTATTATTTATATCAGAGAGCATTGTGATTATTTTTTTCTAGTACGGAAGTGATTTCGCGCAGTGTAAACAATGCGCGCACTGGCCTTCTACCCATAATGCTCCCTGATATGAGGTACCTTTACGGTCATGCGCATTTCCATTCACGCATGGTATGCGTTTTTAACAAGACGCGGATGAAAACATGGTGTTGGTTGGCACCTTCCGACCAATAGCAACTTGCGATCAACCACAACTTTTGAACAGGCCCCCCTTGTAATATTGGGCAAAAATTTAACCAAAAACTTGGCAACATACTATCCATAACAAGGTTAGAAGTTCACAGAACCATGGGGAAAATTCAACGAAAACGTTAAGACAACTATTTGTCAATATTTACCAACATGAGCGAAATTCGGTTATTTGTTGGTGATCCATGTATTTCGACCAAAATTTATGGAGATAGTATGTTGCATGATATGTCTTTGAAAAATTCCTGCCCAATGTCCCCAGAGCGTAAAATCTTAGTAACATAATAGAAGAGGCCGTATGCTCTTTTAGAACCCTTAACAAGTTTGGTAAAAGGTTCTAAATTACAATTTATTAATTTTGAGCTCTTATGATTCTTAAGCAAGGAAACCATGAGGATTGACAGGCTCTAGATATTGGACACATCGGGTACTGGGTGTATATTAAGATACACTCTTTTGTTTTTAATAAATTACATGTGATTTGATTTAAATCAATAGAGGATGTTATGCTACCAATATTCTCTTTTGTTTGTTTACCAAAACTAAACAATTGTCTATTAAAATCAAAATTGACAATAATAATCATTTCTTTGTCTTGATCTTATAAACTTCGTTATTAAATATTCTTCTGCATTTACTCCATACACGTTTGCCTATTCAGCTTTTTTTTTTCTTTCTCTGAGATTTTCAATGATTGATATGATTGGGTCACCAATAATTCATTGCCATCGTTAATCATTATACTTCATCAAATTGGCAACGCGAAATCAATCACAGGGCGTTGGGTACTTTATCGCTTCGCGCTTCTCCAATGGATCAAGAAAATGCAAATGGTATGATGGGCTACCGCAATTGCAACGGGGTTTCTAAAACACAAGCAGATTTTTCACAATTGGACAAATTGAAATTGAAAACAAAATGGACTGATTCATGGAGGTGAAATTATTAAGTAGCTACTTGAATGTAAATTTCGTGCAGTTCCTGAAAAAAAATACACACTTTTGTTTTGTTTTTACGGGAATTGACCACATTAATGCAGTACGATAAGATCCCATTTTGGTGATACACTTTGTGGATAATAGATTTGCACAATTTGGGTTGAAATTGTTCAATAATCTTGTATTTTTACACGAAATTTGATCAGTGGTCCACAATGTTTTACTAAGTGTTTTTACTGTGCTTAACCGACGTTTTTCGCATTTCATAGATTTTAAAGAAATTATGAATAGATGTTCAATGCATTGATATCAATTATCTTTTGCGTTCATTTATCTCACCCCGGGATCGGTGTCTGTAAAACTGGCTCCAACACAACGTAAAGCCCATCGCATTGGGGTACAAAATCAAAATCAAAGTTCATGACGACCATCTTATCTGTCGTATAAATAGAAGTCGGCCCCTCCAAAAAAACTGATCGACAAGTTTGTCCCAGCGCCCCTGTCCCGTCCATCACACGAAATTAGCTTCAAGAGTCTACACTCGTCTTCTCTGTCGCATCAATACCAGTCCCTCCCAACAAATGTTTTGTTGTATTTATGCAGTCTTCTAGTAACAATCATTTTTCCCCTTTGATCTAATTTCAGGGTTGGACACAGTGAGCTGATTGGAGTCTGCGAAGTTGGTCCAAATGCCCCCGTCCAGGGATCAGCCCATTGGGCAGACATGCTCACCAACCCTCGCAAGCCAATCGCACAGTGGTACCAGCTTCAAGAATCTACGCCCGCCCTCTCCGTCGCGTCCTTGTCAGCCGGCCTCAAGAACTGCATGGGGTCGTCAACGCAGAAGTCGTTCGACCAGGAGTGATAGCAGAGATGTGTACCTTCATATAGACGTCGCTGGTAAGATGTTACAGTAGTTCGTCTGAAAGGTTAAGGCCGGCTTATAAGTGGCATTCAACATGGTCATTTTTTTAGGAATAAAAATTACCTAATTATTGTTCAGAAAACTCAAAACAATCACAAACGTATGATTCTAATGTCGTCATTAGCTTTATATCAGCTATATCAGGAAAATCTTGATGTTGCTGCGAACGTTCCCACTTCAATATGCCTTGGAGTTAACTTGGGGTTCCTCCCGACGAGAAATGCTTGTATTTTTCGATTTAATAAATACCCTATCTAAGACCTCGATAAAAGCTGACTACTTTTTGATGAATTTTTTTAGTTCATTTCTATGTTGTAAAATTTGAATGGTGCCATGTGAACGGAGAAATAAACAAAAATGACTGATGTTAAAAGATTACGCTTCGCATCTTTCCTGCGTATATACACATACCGTTTTTCAAGTTTCATTAGCACTGAGCATACGTTGGGTACAAATACGAAGAACAATTGGGCATTTGTTTACAATTAGAGTATTAATGAGCGGTGATACTGCTATGGTTTTCTTCTTTATAATGAATATTCATTTTTAGCCGTAGATGGGGTATGTGCGTTTTTACCTCCACCTCCAATTTAAGTTTCCCTTTGATTGATAAAAAATAGTCGAGACTTTTTTTTTACACTCATGGACAAAGCCGTGAGAATGACCGCAAGTGGAAGGGATGGGCACCCTGTAACATTTTACAGCGAACGAAAAAAGAAATAGAGTAATAGGGGGTTAAATATGTGACGCAGAAAAGTTTGAAAATAAACTTAATTTTAAATTGAAATAATTCTTGTCTTATCCCAACAAATGATATTTACGCAGTACCTGCTGCTATAACACGAATCGAGCCCGCCACTACCATCGGTTCTCGGTGGTCTAGTGGTAAGACACCTGTCTAGTCATCAGGAGATCGTGGGTTCGATTCCTACCCGAGAATGTATAAATGTGATTGTTTTCACAGCTTCTCGGTAAAGCACTGCCAACCAGTGGTTATTCATTTTAGGATAAGGCAATAATTATTTCAATTATTTATCTACCCAACACAAAAATCATTCAACTTAAACTCAATTTTGTTTTGGAAAAGATTATTTTCCAGCTTCGAAAAACATCTTGATGTATTGCTTTCAATATTTGCGATATGTTCCAATGATGCAGAGGTTGCATAGGAATGATAATTATATGTATTTGTTTAGTAACTGTGTTGGTAACAGGTTGGTAATAGGCGCCGTGGTGTAGTGGTCGTGACTGTCATCTTTCTACTCGAGAGTCGTAGGTTCGAATCCTACCCATTGCGTCAATTTCCTTCTGCAAGAAATTCATCCACATTGTGCTGCACTCAACCCGGGTGAGGTGAATATGTACCTGACAGGAATATTTATTCCTTGAAAACGCCGCGGATGGCTGCCGGGCTAAAGCGAGGGTAATACTAATGTAAAGTGCTTTGAGCACTCAGCAGAGTAGATACGTGCGCTATATGAATTGCATCTATAATTATTACTGTTTATTATTATTATTTTGTCATGAATGTTTATTTTTTTTTCTCTCCCTTTTTCTGTTTTAGGACTTTGGATAGCGGACTACTTCCCCGTTTCCCACGTATACTGTATATACGGCCACACAAACTTTCAATACGTTCAAAGATGGTGTACCTTTCACGAAGCCGGTGGCAGCGAGGGTGATATCACACGTACACGTGTCTGAATTGAATTGAATTGAGTTTATTTCATTTTTTTTTTACAGACATAATCGATGTAACATAACATGACAAAGTAGTAAAATGATACTCCCTACAAGTTAAAACGAATTGTTGGATAATGTTTTAACAAACATGTAAAACATTAACGAATAAATAATTATTTTGTGAATATGGGGTTCCATAGCAAACAGGCATTTTGTTTACAAGCTTTGATTCTCTGTTTGTTTGAAGGTATGCTAAAATGAAGACCGAACGTCCAAAACATTCATTATCGTAAAATTGGAATGTGGTATAGTTGCGACAATTAGGGCCGCTAATTTGAAATCCCTGCTCTCAAAAAGGGAATGAGTAAACTGGTATCAATAATATTCAATTCAATTAGAAATTCAATTCAAAATAACATTTATTTTTTCCTTCAGCAAACAAATTTCTGTATACATACATTCACATGTATGCACGTTTTTTTAAACAGTTGTTTCAAGCGTCCATTTCCGTTACTTTACATTGGGCGCTTCGAAACAAACCATTGGTCGTTAGAATTCACAGTAACCTTGATAACCACATTTGAAATAAATGTTACACTCTTATAAAAGTTCGGTAATGGTTTAACAAAAATTAGACAACATACTGTTCACACGATTATTGGTTAGAATGTTTTCTAAAGGAGGTGGTATTGTAAAATTCGAGAAAAAGTTGGTACGTATTTTACGCAATTTATCTTATGGTAATAGTTAAAAAAAACACAAAAAGTTGGAAAATAGTTAACCAATAAAATTATTATGTGGACAATATCTTGCGTATGTAAAAGGTAAAAAAAAAGCACGATGATAGTTGATTGTGTCATAAGATTGTAGGAACAAGGTCAACAACATTTACTGGATTTGAAACGTTCGTATCTAATATTTTTCGTCCCATATTTCAGAGCTACCTTACATTACCGTTGGCTAAAATATTAAAAATTTCCGGTCGTGACGTTTTTGTCATTATTAAGATAAGGAATTACTATTCATGACCGTACACCGTTTTTGCGTCATTTCAAATATAGTCAGCTTTTTAGAGATGAGAGAAGTTATACAATGAAATATTTCTTTAGCTATAAATACGTGATCCTTTTGTATTGATTAAGATATATAAGTGAAATAATTTGTAATACTTTTTACACTTATTTACTTATTTTATAGCATACTTTAGAATACTGTTATCGTAGTGTAAATAATTCAACATTAAGAGACATTTATTTTCCCGTCTCTCCTTTTGTACGTATAGGTAAGTTGCAACTTAAGTCTTTATTACATACAATGCACAATTTATTTGTTTTAAAGAGTAAATAATTCGCGTGAACTTCTGGAAGTTAATCCAGTTTGTAGTCTTTAGTAGTACGTTTTTATACTTCGCGTTCGTGTATCATCGATTGAATTTGTATTGGACTTTTTTTACGAAATTGTAAGTGAATTGGTCTGTTTACTGTAAGTTTTGTAAAATTTTACTGGCAATTGACTTTTTGTAACATTTGCACCTTCCTTAATGATCGTGCACTGTAAATAGATATAAATATAAGCAGAATTGTTTAAATTTTTATTGGTATTTGATGGTGCTGGTGTATGTTATTTTTGTAAAACAAATGTGACGATGTTGAAATGATTTGTGAATTTTTGAAATTTCGCTGCTCAACAATGCGTTGACTTTTATTGTCTCCCATATTTACGGCACTTCACCAAAAATATGGTTATGAATACGAATTGATATGTTATGCGATATATACCCTGCCCGTTGTTAACTTTAGAAAGGAATTTTATTTGATAATTGTATTTATTATTTTCATCATTTGAACGTGTATTTCATTGCGTCTTATACCATCCAATAAAATATCGAAAGATTTGAAAGCGTTTTTTTTTACATTCTACCCAACAATATATTAATAAAAACGGATCAAAGATATTAGGGACACTTTTTTAAGATGTATGCTCATTTTGTTATAAATTCCCTTCAACAAATTTGGCCAGACTGATGTTAAAATGAATTTGTTTGGATCGTTCGAGGTAACAAAAAACAAGTGTAAAGCTCCATAAAACAATGGGTCTGTCCAATTAAATGTCACACACCTCCTATACGCCATTGTGTTACATAGCAGAGTTTAGCCAAAACACGATCAAAAGTTAGCATGTCTACTCTAGCTAGGATACCTTAAGCATTGTTAAGTCAGAGCTAAACCAAAATATATTACGTGTGTCAACATATTAACATCGAATATGGAAAAATTGAAACAACTGGGGACTGTAACATAAAGAGATCCAAATTGATTGCGATATTGATCGTATCTCTTTGATATACATTTTGCCACAGACTTACGATTGATATTTATCGTAAGTTTAGTTGGATCTTTTATTTAACAGGCTCCAGGGCGGTGATTCACCAAGATAAGAAAGACTTCAAGACCGACTTTAGGCACGACCGGTACCAGTGCTTGCGGCGAATGATCAAGAATCTTACGCGTATTACACTCGTTAACATGTTTCAATCTTTCTTAAAGTCGTTCGTATCTTTAAGAACACCTTGGTGACACCGACCTGAGCCCCGTAACATAAAGGTTTGCGATCAATTGCTAATCTGATAGCGATTGATGTCAATCGCAAGTCTATGGCAAATCATGCACTAAAGTGTGCAATTGATCGCAAAATCAAATAGCGATTAATCGCAAACCTTTATGTAACGGGGACTTGATCT